>JAXGGS010472262.1:0-11493 GCA_035585475.1 Armandia brevis
AAGGTTTTGGCCGTGCGGGCGGCCCGTTCTTTTTCTTTTTTTAAATCAAAAAAAAGAAAGGAAATGCGGGGGTGTTCTCGGCCATGCGGCGGCACGTGAGAAACATTTTATTAAGTTTACATGGCCTATTGCATATATATAGTCTATCTTCCTTTTAATATCATACTTTTTATCACCCAGGTTACGAAAAGCTGAAGCGAGAAAACGAAGCCTACAATAGCTCTGCGACAGCGGCGGTTGAGCAGAATGACAACTTTGGAAAGTCCTACAAAGACATGCCGAAGTCCTTGTGCATCTTGCTGAAGAATCCAACCTTCCTCTTCTCCTCTCTGGTCGCTATCCCTGATGGAATGATTGTAGCAGGAATCGCGAACTTTCTATCCAAGTTGATTTATTATCAATTCGCGACGACTGCTGCTCTGGCGGGAATTCTCTCAGGTAAGCCACAATTGGATGAAATAATGTTTTATATAAATCTGTTGAGGTTATTTTGCTACAATGTATCACGAACCTGCTAAGTTGTGAAGGCCATGTGGCACAGATGCAGCTGACTCAGCCTCACTCACGAATCATGCAACTGTAACCCTGCATGCTTAACGCAATCGTATCCTTTCTACTTTGTGACATTTTCAGGTGCTGTAATTGTCTCAGCGGCCGCCCTTGGTAACCTGATTGGAGGTATTCTGGTGAGGGTGTTTAAGCTTAAGGTGCGTGGGATGCTGATCACCTGCATCATAGCTGGCGTTATTCAGGGCATCGCATCTTTTGGCTTTTTAATCCACTGTCCAGGGGCTACGATAGCCGGTGTGAACACAGACTACGGTACAGGGTAAGAACCTCTAATATTCAAAACACTTAAATACACTGTATAGCTTTCCATTTCGACAGATGTGTACTAAGGTCCGTTTATAATCATTATAGATTGGAAACAATAGATGAGCTGTCATTAGGGTCTTCGTGTAATCAGGATTGTGGCTGTAACACCCAGATTTACCAACCGCTATGCGGGGATGACGATAAACAATATTTCAACCCATGCTATGCAGGATGTCAAAGTTATTCATGGGATTTAGAGGTGATTTTTATTTAATCTAAGTCACACAAGCAGTCTGCCATTACAGCATCGAGTAATCAGATTTGATGTTTTTAGTTTCGACTTTTTATATTGATAAATTCCCTACCTTTCTCAATTATTCATAATCTCCCCGAAATTCTGAACGCTTTTGTAAATATCGTCTCTGCAATATTGTTCTTTTTAAATCGACCAGAAATACACCAACTGCTCGTGTATACCTGACACTTACCAAGCTGAGCCGTACTCTTGTGACCGGGGATGTAGCTGGGAGATGGGCACATTCCTCGCCATCATGTTTGTACTAGCGTGCACCGGCTACATTACCATAATTCCTTCACAGATGGTGTCTCTAAGGTACGTCCGATTGATCACACATTTAATAAATTCATTTTCCTATTTGCATGTATGGTACTTCTTGCAGCGCACAGCCGATTCCTCTGAACTCGCACATCTATGGATATGAATTATACATATATTAATTAATTTCTGTGGCTTCTTTTCAGATGTGTATCATATCAACAGAGGTCGTTTTCCCTCGGCATTAAATCAGTTATTGGAAGATTGTTCGGTACGGAACATGTTGTCGTTTCTCGTATATATATATATTATCTGAATGCCCTCTAATCGTATCAAATAGCCTGTGCATGTAATAATGTTCCCTTTGATTTGAACAGGGGCTGTTTGCGGTCCTCCTATCTACGGAGCCCTGTTTGACAGCGCCTGTAAAGTGTGGCAGGAGGTATGCGGTAACCGCGGATTCTGCTGGGTGTACGATCACTGGGATGTGGGATGGAAGTTCGCCGTTGCTACCTTCTCGCTTAAGGTAATAGGCACGATATTATACATCATAGCCCTGGTGATGTACAAGCCGCCACCGGGTGGGGAGGAGGGAGAGGGGAAGGAGGAGGAGAAAAAGAAACCAGAGAAAGAAAATGAGGACATAAAAGAGGTCGACCAACCGAAGAAGGATCTCTCAGATCACGGAGATGGTGTTTCTGAAGGGATGGTGAACCCTTCGTTTCTGAATGAAAGATTTTAATTACTAACTTTTTCGTGATAACAGAAGGAAGCACAACTATAGTGGTATTATAATAGAATTGCACAACATGCTGAAAGATTAATAATGTTCCTGTATATTATTATATGATGTGTTTAATCTTGTTGCAGTCCAGTAATTATTATCGATGTATATACCTACTTGAAATATTTACTTTTATACTGAAGATAAACGTCAATTTGCTAATATTCATATTATGATTGTGTACCATATATCATTACTTGTCAGGGAATATATAAACATTTATTTTTCATATATAGACGTTAGCAGTAGACAAAGAAAACTCAAATTTATGTGTATTCATTGGGGCAATTTGTAATATTCTAACATGTTCTGAAAATTATGTTATCCCTGATTGACCTCGAATTTTTCGCCCTCAGCAAACAAAACAAATGATCATGTATACCCCCAGCGTATGATTTCTGTATGATATCAATATCGTTATAATACATGTATACTTGAACGATATATGTCACCGAGTGTATTAAAACAAAAAGAAGCGAGATAAGGGTGTACACTACACCTTTGACAAAGCTCTGATTTATCTCTCTATATGTCATAATATTGTCACAAGTTATCAAGTGTTTTTTAAACAGTCCACGATCGACAAAAAGTCCCCTCGCCTGAATTTCCGCACTAATATTCGCCACGGCTCAAGTCGGCTGATAAGGACGTATATGTACCTGTACTCGTGCCCACATGAAGGTAATATGTCACCAAACTGATCTCACTATGATGTCAGGTGTCGTGCGCAATATGCGAGGATTGCCAGACCGGGCGCTCAACGTTAGAAACGTCCACCGGTTAGACTCTCGATGAAATCATTCACTGATCGCTGAACGGCCAACACTTTTCTCAGGATAAATTCCGGAAAAACTTGCTAGTATTTCAGTCGAGCGGCAATTTGCGAAATCTTCCAGATGCATGTAGAGATTTGACAGTAAGTTTCATTTTATGTTGAACTAATGGTATGTCATACATAACGTATATCATTTTCGTTATTTTTACATATAGCTATATACACCTGAGCTATACTAGAGGACCACATGTTTTAGCGAGTGACTAACTGCCTATGCTATGTATTCAAACTGATCCATAGACAGGTGTGTATGACTCTAGTGACCTGGCATGAGAGCCAGCTTTGTAATTAGCACAGTTAACAAGAACAGGGGGCACAAGCACCACATTAACACCCCAAGGTGTTTTCTTAATTACCTGCTTTAGATCTGAGAAGTGATCAGTAATCGATGGTGACTTAATTGATATTTAGACTACTAGTATTTGCCTTCGCACTTATCAATTAGCAGTGTCTGGACCCGGCGAAAGGACATTTAATTTTGGCAAGGACATTTTATGGAAAGCATTGATAATTTACATCTATTGATATGCGGCCAGATGAAGTTTAAGGTTGGCGATCACTACCTGCGCATTTTGCTTTAGGCGATTTGCTCTGCTTGCGTCTGAAGCATGTAGTCAACCATTTTTTTCCTGTTTGGAAACTGACCTCGGTATGTGAACATCTGGAAAACGAGCTTGATATGTAATCATTGCCTGTAGCTGAGAGCAGCTTATACATAAACATGATCGTGTCCATGTTGAATAATGCGAGAAATTGTTTACACTTACTCTGCTACCGACGTGTATTCACGCTGTCAAACATCTTGTTTAACCCACCGGTTTCTTTCGCCACCCAGCCAAGGTATATTCATGTGGACAAGCTTATGAGAATAAGGAAACATGAATAGGAATAGCAAGTGGCCGATTTTGAAAAGTCACTTTTAGGTTTGCGGCGTGTTTAATGTTGATCACGACAATCGGTAAGTTATCAAACATCAGCTTATCACATGTATTCACGAATGTGTATGATCCATAGTTTTTTTATATTTTCATTTAACCTTTATCTAGTACAATATACATGTAATAAGTTTTAATTTAATAGTCTGTACTTACATATAAGAATAGATAATACTTAATAGTGGTATAATAAGTTATCAGTTTGTTAAACTGCAATATTTATGAGGTAGTTAATTAAAGATACAAACGCATATCGACAGGCTAAGATAAAGCGCATGGTGGCTCATTATTAATTCCTTCACTTGTTTAACATCTGATTATACTTTAATTCCTAAACGTCTTCACTGACCGACAATGTATCGTTTGGTATACATACACAATAACATTTATCTACCCCCTTGTGCAGCTTCGCGTGGATGCATTTTGATTTAAGTAACGGAACGTCTGTTTTTTCTTTTAAGTCTTTAAAGCATGGCATCCTTTAAGATTGCCTGACCCAAATTTCAAGGCTACCATAGCGTGTCTAACGTTCTGTAAGTTAACAAAAATCCACATGCATCCCTTTGATGTTGCCTTTGATTGCTCGATGAAATTCATCACAAAGACGGGTAGGATATTTGTTTAAAGAAGCGTGATGACTCGCAGATACAGTTGTTTTGATCCCCGGCATCCCGTAACGCCATTATAATCCCATCTCTCACTCCACCTGTCGATTTTCTCGATCTTTAGAGTGGACTTTCTTGCCTGAAACTTCTGATGTGCTCCCTGTCTAGCCATGAAAAGTGCCACCTTTTTATCTAACTCATTAATTTCACGCTGATGCAGCATAGAAGCGATGGGGCTAGGCCGCAATTCAGCTTTCTGGCGGCGAAGTCTTCCCGCCAAAACCTAAATGAGGCAGCTGCCGTCTGCATCGCAATGACCTCATTCAGATGCGCTCGACCCAATAAATGTTTTAATTACCATCAATTATGGCCTCTCGACCCGACCTACTGCGAATTCAGCCTAGAATACTGATGCCCTGTAAAATACTGAGCTGTGCCACTGAGGAGAAGCGCAAATTAATTGTCTATTAGTTGGTGAAATTGGATTGTCTTAAAAACGAGGGGAGGTTGAAGGCCGATGACCCAGGTGCAAATCCCAACTCTTAAAGACTTAATTTGATAAGACGGCACTTTCAAAGGGGCATTTCAGATACATTAATCTGGTCTGTAGTGGTAAGAATTATAAAGCTACTTGAACCTAGCCCCCTTTTGATAAATAATGATCTAAAGTTATAAATAATATCAATGCATGAAGTTGGTTGAAGACTATGAATAACATATGCATATATACAGTGTCAGCGGTATCGATACGGTGTTAGGAAATAACAATCGTGATTGCCTATCTAGTTTGGCTGATTCGATCGAGTTTTTTAGCAGGGTGCCACGATCACTTATTTCTTATGTTTCATTCGGATTCATCATGTCCGCGAAACGCAACAAAAAGGAATCTACTTCATATGCAATTCGCCTCCTATCTTAATGAGGCGAACGAGATCGTTTTACCATCTTCTGCAGGATTGATGAGAATGGGACGTATCGTCTCTTGTCTCTCATCAACCAATGTCCCCCGTCCGCTCTTGCCTGTAACTGAGAAAAACCAGCGGAAGTAATCACAAGCCTGCCACACTCGCTGTACCCGGAAAAACCTAGCCGAGCGTAAAGTTGTCATCTAAGCCACCGAGAGATGTTAGAATTAGCCGGCAACCCTCCCGAGTCGGACTGCTCATCCCACACCGGACGTGTTGAGCATTGTTTGCTGGCGGCGGCCTGAGTCCACACCGCGGGTCATGTCGAGGCAGACGACATTTCAATTTGTGGCGGGTTATTTACAGTGACGCGTCGATGGTTGTTTGACCGCGCTCTGTTCGGATGATTTGTTGATGCGGCAGCGGCCCGTGCTGATTCGGGGCGTGGCTGCTGAAGCCGAGCAGGGGGTCACGCCCGTTCTCCTTCACTCCCTGTCCCTGCCGGCCGGGTATCATCTTTAACAGATCACGGGGAGATGATCAATGGGCTCGGCGGCCATTGTGGACAGATTCCCATTACAGATTGATCACGCGGACAATGATCGCCGAGATTTGTAATAGAAAACGGCTGGTGAAAGGCCGCGCCGAACAGCGCCAGTCACGAGAGGGTGGCGGAATGCCGACTCGGCTCCCGCTCGATCAATTCCGCCCCGACAAAATGGAGAGTTTAGCAACCCCCTATTTGAAGCCATGACCCTCCATTCATGGCTTTGTTGGCGGCCATGTGCCCCCTGGCTTTGTGCTCGTCCACAAAAGTCCTTGGGCGTCTGATGTTGACGTGAATACTAAGACAAATTTCAACATATTTTTCAGTCATTTATAGATAATATAATGGTACATGTTTAAATAAAATATGAAGAGGGAAATGACAAATAGAACTGATGTATTTCTCTTGAAATGTATTTGAATGGTGTTTTGATAAGTAGTAATATATCACATCCTAGTCAGGTAATTTTTGCTCGCGTCATCCATGTTTCTTATCCAAAAGCTCAGCTGGTGGCATCGTATAAACATGATTACATTTTTACACAGTTTGTCGATGTTTTATTCAGTACAGATTGTTTTCACATGTCCTGTCAGGCGTTATATCATAATCAAGAGGGAATTGAGTTGAATATCACATTATGTTCCCCCGCAGAAGTGCACTCCTCGATAATCTTTCCATAAACACAATAAGGAGATGGACTCAACGAAATCATTCTGCCCCCCTCGTGTGTTCTTAAGCTTTTTAGCCCTTAAAGTGTGTACTTATCTGCAGTGTAAACCTCATTATATTGCGCTCTGGAGGGATTTCACCAAACACAATTGTGCATGGTCGGCCACAGCAGTTGTTCCGCGAAATCTGGTGCGTTCGTCGACTGTCCGTGTCCAACTAATACCAATGAAAGTCATTGGAACCGTCGATCATTTGATGTGTAGCCCCCGGGGAAGGACAAAGGGTCTCCTCCATCCTCCCAGACACCGCGCCCCGTCACCAGCCCCCGCCATTAATCATCATTCTCCCCTAATATCGTCAAAACTCGATTTGACTTGAGGATATCCAGATCTGAAGAGCGGACCAACCCGAGAATCCTCTCTCGCAATTTGCTGGCCAGGCGATACCGGATGAGCGCATATCGTCGCTTTAATCCCCCAAATCTGCTAGATAATCCATGTAAATCGCCCGTGCTAATGCTCGCGAGTCGTACCGATGTGGAATTTCCTCGGTTCATCCTCAGCCCTCGGGTTCACAGGATACTAATCGAAAATAATAGGTTCTGGTGACCGGGGCGGCCTCGGAAGCAAGCGGGGGACGTTATATCACCATTATCTAGCAGAAGGGAGGTTGTTGGGGGTTATGAGCTGGGAATTGAGCCCGATAACGAGACAGCGGCAACCGCTGGTTAATGCATTGTCAGCGCTTTTACCGCGAGATCGGCTGACACTTATGCGTTTCGCTGATGTTTTCATTTTATTTTGCAGAAGATTTACGAGTTGCGGGAGTGATTTGAGGGGGAGATCCCGCGCTTGCCCGGGCGATACTTACCCATCGGTGGCGGCGGGAACGGCGCTGGGGCGGGAAGAATTTAGCGCGGGGAGCCATCGAGCCCGCGCCGGAGTCGTCTGCTCCGACGAATTCGAATCCAGGACACGTAACAACGCATTTGGCTTGTGATAATTCATTGGCTCGGGGTCTTCCGCCTTCCCGAGCACATGCCGTGTAAAATACGACGCTTTTAGGGCGTTCTGCTGTTTGGAATACAACGGGGATTGTTGCTAAAGTGGGGTGATAATGTGAAAAAGAGCCCGCTCAAGAAGTTTTTCTCCGTCGCTGAGCCCGATTCAATTGCCTGCCGAGCTGCCATCCGACAGAGGCACGCTGGCCTGGAGAAGGCAAATACGCATGAATCTCGACATAAACGGACCTGTCCAGCGCTTGAGGAAACAAAACCAGTGAAAAGACCAGCTTGTTGTGCTGCTGGAGGCGACAGACAAAGTTCCCGTGAAACGCATGATACCGATTCAAAGTGACATCATATGAGGAGTTGAGAATCACCAGAAAGGTTGCCAGATGAGAAGTATGACAATTCATTGATTGGGAAGGGAATAGCGCTTCAAGTGCATACACTTCAATGCTACCTTAAACTGTAAAACTGTGTTATGATAGAAAATGTCTGCGGAAGGTAAACGTAAATATAAGCATCTCTTGCACAAGGACGTCCCACGTGACGTGACGTCATCGCGTCAAGGACGTGAACGTTCGAGCGATGGGGAAATAATCGAATGTGCGGACGACTTGAACCACAACAAATCCCAAGGGGGCAATGAAGCCGGCCCGCCGGGGATACACAAGCCCAGCAAGGGGGGAGAGCATATCCCCCCGACCCCGTTGGAGGGCAGGTTGGTCTGTCCCATCTCTCTGTGTGCTGTCCTGCAGCTGATGAGTGGTAAGCACCGCTTTTTATCTACATCTTACCATCAGATGATAAATATTAGGTTCGGTTTCATTGTTAGGACGTACTGAGTGGATATTTGCGAAAGTCATTCGATTACCACAACAATTGGCTGCATGAGTCAGCTTGTTTGCTGGTTCGCAGTATAAGCCCCAAAGCCGCGAATCGCTTCTTTTTCTCCCCTGATTGCTTTTACACGCTTTATTTGTACAGATCGATAGACTATGGTCCCCAGCCCGGCCCAGTCCCAGTCAATAAAGCCAAGACCTGTCATTGCGTGTCACTGTAGATATGGCGACGGTATAAAATCCCTGATGAGGGTACAACGCCCGCTAACTGCATCAGAAGGCTGCGTATGGGAATTGATGGAAGAATTGCCGAAGCAGGCTGCTTGCTGCCATTATATTTAGAGGGGGATACTTTCGTGTAACCTCTGCTGGCGCCCAGCATGATTTTCGATGGCATACTCATTTATTTCGGGAGAAAATCCATTAGGATTGGGCAGCGGCCGGCCATTTCATCCTGTCTTGGGAGAAAATTGTGCAGTCAGTCAAAAATACTTGAGGATTTCGAAGCATTATATTGAGAAGCAGGTTATTGAAGTTGAGAGTCACTAATGTACTGTCGTCTGCAAGCAAGTGGTCCGAGAGTTTAGCGATAGTTCCAGGTTCTGAGCGACTCCCTTTTAAAAAGGCGACCTCGAAACGAGTCAGAGCCATTGCTTTGAAGTAAATTGGGACTGTCTCGCTCGGTCCCCTCTTTTATAGGAAAACATTTGCCTATTTATGAATGTCAAAACAAGTTTGCTCAATTTAGCGGAGGTAATGAAGTGGTGGCTTTTTCGTCTGCCACCAAAAGAGGAAATCAAATGAGGTTGATTCACCTAAAATGCCTTCAAATCGAGTGCTCAAGGCGGAACGGGAAATCTGATTTCATTATTCCATGTCCTCCCCATTCAAAGAGTCGCTCTCGTTTAATGAAAACTGAGCATACAGGAAGGTTTTAGGCCGAGCCGACCGCATGGATTCGGTGATGCGACATCGGTGAAATGATGTGACACTGCCACAAAAGAGCCAACTCCCTCGGGTGTCGTAAATTCTTCCGCCAGACAACTCGTCAGTGCCCGCAGCGCCGGCACCGACTTGCCGGGGAGGTTTGTAAGTTATACCCACAGATGTCACTCTCGATGGCCGGCTCGTTCATAAACCCCCGCGCCATCTGAAGCCCATCCAGCGATTACATCTTGGGAGCCGCTCGGTGCGATATGAATGTTCGCACAAGGTCGCCTTCTCGCTATTAGTGTATGAGTCTGACAAACCCGATCCACGTGGCCATCTGTCCGGAGTGTAACGGCGGGCCAAGGTAGCAGTCCGCCGGTGTAGGGTAGCCATGGCGGGGGGATTTACCAGCTTAGCTCGGCCGGGCGGGGAAAAGCCGCCTGTAATAGAACATTAAAGCCGCGTGTTAGATCTGGTTTCCCACTTGCAGGACAATAGAATCGGCGGTTTATAAAGCGAGGGTTGGGATCGACAGGGGGACTGCGATGGGCCGCGGCTTTTACATCACCCGAACCCTCGTCTCCGGTGATGAAATTACTCATTTGATTGGTTACGGTGTCAGGGGTGGGCGAGTAACGGCGGAAATGTCCTAATTGTTTTTACCAATCTATTTTCCAACTGCGGAATCGGCAATTGTGAATATAAAGTGAGTTGGAGTGCGATTTAATTTGCCTGGAAAACCACTCCTTTTATCGCCTCAACTTGATTATACGGAGTGAAAAAGTAGAGAAATAGGCTGAGAGCGCCGATTCGACTCGCTTGTCTCTGACATGCCGAGCTTGCAATATTACCACTCCCCCCGGCCGAGGCCGCGACTCCACAAATCAAACTGTCGGAATAATCACCCGGCGATTGAGGCAGTGAAGCAGGGCAAGTGGAATGTCCTGACCAGTGCTACAAGTCATTACCCGCACCAGCCTCGGCGCATAAAACAACAGCAGCCCCGCACCGGTCGATCTGTTGTCTGCGTTAATTTTACAGGCGTAACCTTGATATCTTTGCACAGTTTATTTGTCGTATCTGCTCTAACCCAAGCACACCAGTGCAAGTTTTATCTCAAGTCTGCAGCGATTAACCCAGACTCTCTCTCGGATTTTATTTGAAGCGGGCTGAACATTGTTTAAAGCCGCCGCCAGAAGTTTCACAAGACAGCCTTGATCCGTTTCACCCATTTTAAGCAAGAAAAATGTCCATGCCTGGCTTATCCCCATCCCAAGCCGAGGTGAACCGCCCGCCGTAAAACAAGCGCCAGAGTTTCTCCGGAGTCTGGTGCATGGCTGGCGTGCTTAACCACCATCAGTACATCACCGGGCCATGTATCCTACGTTTAGCTTTAATTGTTTCGAGAGCAGCTCAGACGGAATATCAGAACTCTCTGGGGCATTGATTAGAGAGGGGTAAATGAAGATTTAAGCGGTAGCAGATGAAAAGCAGAGAGTATCGAGCTGTCCGGGAACGAGAACGAGCTGCGTAGTTTGGAGAATTTAGTTTGTGGAGTGTCTCAGGGCTCTGACGCTTTATTTAATGAAGCATTGACCGGGACAGACGGACGGCACCAGGAGCATCATTGACTTCTAACTGCTTGACCTAATTTAACCCTACACTGGAATTGGAAGATATGTGGACCCAGTTTAACCCATATTCCACCTTAACAAGTTTTGATTCAGCATTTCCTTGTAAAGCCACCGACCTTTCAGTATGAGCCGTGTACGGTATGCATAGCATATGTAATACATTTCTGCACAAATACATATTTATATACTATATATATTACACAAATAGACCAATCTTGTCAAGGTGTTAAACGACCACAGCGATGCATTTTGTACCAGGAAATTGCTCAAAGTATTGCCACAAAGTCTGGGATGCTAATTGTGAGATATTGACATAATGCTCTGATTTTGGCACATTGAATCAACGTCTCTTGTGTAGGAGGCATATGAATCACCTCATACGAATTTCCATGATTATCCCAGGCCAAATTTGTCAGTTTTACGCGGGAGCGT
>JAXGGS010472373.1:0-11492 GCA_035585475.1 Armandia brevis
TTACAACAAACGTTAAGTGTGGCGTATGAACTATTAAACTACAGTTTTCGTAATGAACATTATAGATTTACGTAATTGCCCTGTATAGTTGAGGAGTAGCGTATTTGAGAGTATGTGCATGCCTATTCTACTAGGCATACTAAGCATCACAGAATGTGGAATAACTTTCAGCTTAGTGCTATATATGTATGACATACATTGAGGTAATACAACTCTAATTTGGAGTATTCATGTTTTATTGCAATAAAATGTTGGTTGGCAGTTGGAAGCAATTTTTTGAGAAGGAAAAAAAAAATCAGACTATTATTCAATAAAGTAAACAACTCAATTTTTATTTGGAATTCATCGATGAATCAAACTATAATTCTACATTTAAGAAACTCATTTAATTGTGTGATTTATGTTTGGACAATAACGTTATACTGCGATTTAATCTAATTAAGGTATATGAGGTAAAGCCTACAAGTACTGTTTGAAATGATGCAAAATCTATTTGATTATTTTAGGATTCAACATAATATGATCATGTATGAATGCCCATCCGGAACTTGTCAATTAAAGAGCAATGGAGTTTCAATACTGAATTACCGATTTGATTGCATGTGAAGGGCTTGGCTTCTTAGAGTGTCAACCAGATGGCATTGAAGGGAGCAATGAACTAATCTATTTATTATATTGGCTTTAACAGGAGAATTGCAAGATGAAACTACCTATGTTATTGTTCTTTGGTTTACTGCTATTCAAGCATCAAACGTACTCAAGGGATTCATGCGGGCCCTACAATAAAATGACATCAGTCGTGACAGAGAAAAAGCCCACGTCAATTGTCTCTTTTTTTAAACATGTAGCAAATAAACTTGTAATGTGCATACGAATTACGAACAAGAATATACCACTGATACATGACAATGCATTCTTAACATTCAGATCACTTAATCAATTGCGATTGAATTCAAACAGAATACAGCATGTCCATGCAGGTGCTTTTTGTGGCACACAAATCTCCTATTTATCCTTACAATATAATAAACTAACATGCATGCCTGATTTCGATATAATCCGGTTGACATTGAGCTCGGTAGACGTAAGCAGTAGCGAGATCAAGCACACCCTTACTCATAAGAAGTGCGGGGAAAGAACAAAACTATATCCTAAGTATCCGAAATTAAGATTCGCTCAATTCAGTGGAAATAGATTAACCAAGTTGCCTGGATTTATGTTCGAGTCATGGAAAATCTCCCAAATATTTGCTTCTGGAAACAAGTTCTATGCATCACCAGACATTTCTGGTATGGGAAGATTATATCAGTTAAACTTGACAGATGCTGGACTAACAAAGTTAGAAAAAGGAAAGCTTAGTGGCACTAAATTGAGATATCTCTCTGTATCAGCAAATGATTTATTGTGCATTCCAGATCTGGAATATGTACGCTTGTCTATAACACATTTATTTATGGATCTAATCAAATTGTTTGCATGTAACCGTACACATCAAGTGTTTCCTATATTTAAAGTTTTACAAAGACTCTCTTTGAAGAAAAATCAGCTGACAACATTGCCAGGAATTATATCAAAAGCCCCCAAACTTCAGCGGTTGGACATCTCTGACAATAGGCTAAAAATTATAGCTTTCATATCAGTGTTGAGCAGACTGACTCATCTTGGAATTATGAACAATCCTTTGACATGTGTTTTTGAAAATGAATGGATGTGTAAGGAAAAGTGGTTGTTTAAGCCTGGTGGAATCTACATGGCTAATTTGTCATGTACAAGACCATTTGTGAACCAAGGATGCAGCAGTAAAACTAACCTATGTTCTTTGAACACGACCAAAGAATGCATGACCCCAGGTGAGACCATATATGACTGTTTACGTTTGGTTATGTATGAAATGATATTACAACTAAAACTTATTTTGATAACAATAAGCATGTAGCATGATTTTTACTCAACACATAATATACGGATTGTCCTGTTTTATGAGACGACATGGAAGACATGTCTACAAGGACATACACTTATAGCTATGGTGAGATTACAAATGAGGCCACTAATGACTTGAAGCTTCCTGGATTTGTGCATAATGAAGAAAAACAATATATTGGACCCAGGAGGTTGAGTTGTGGAATTATATGTCGATCAAGCATAAATTTGGCATCGGCTGTCACTGCTACTGCTATTGTATATGCCGAGAATTAGAATACAAGCTGATATTGGTTGAAGAATAGGTTCCCACTTCATGTCAATGCTTACGTGCATTGGACAGCTGTGCCATATGCATATATATGACTAAATATAAGTTTTGGAACATCTATGTACGAAAGGATATCGACTGTGTTAAGTATATGAAAATAGAATGTTTGGCAATTCAATCAACCTACTTAGAAACTACATCTTCAACTTCAATAGCATATAAAGCAATAACTGATTCAGACAATAGATAATGATATCATTCTTCATATTTGTTTGTGATTTTTTTGGCTTAGAGAGCATTGGCAGTTATCATATGACGTGATTGAGCACAATTGAAGAATTTTATTTTAATCCAAACCTAATCCTTAAATTGTTAATATGACTGAGTTCAATAATTAAGTTTATTCCAATAAAACATTTGGCAATTCAATCAACCTGCGATGTATACATAACTCTTTATACATTTACTATTTTACTTAATATGTGCTTATCAAATATATGATGTTTTGGCCTAGTTCGCATCAGCTCCTATGACAATTTCGAGCTATTTTTGTATTCAGTGATATGTAATCAAACATATAATATATGATATCAAACCCTATCCACCTCATATTTTAACTTATTTATTCAAGTCTATTATAAATACCCAATTATATTTGTCAACAATTTAGACCAACTGAAATAACTCACATGATAATTTTCACCGTTTCACATAACCCCCGCTTACTCCATTGTGTACTCGACAGATTAAGTCCCCCTCCACCTCAAATTTTCATTTTATTTTATAAACGGATTGTTTGATGCGATACCATTCCTGCCATGCCGATAAGAAAGAAAGAATTCAGCATGCAAATATTGTCCCAAAATATCATTCTATAGGGGGTGCATTGTTCAATAATTACAATCTTCTTGGATGCTTTGTTTGAGAATTTCATACTGCCGGGAGGTTCTGTCTGAATATCTCATTCCGCAGTAGGTGTTGTCTGCAAATTTCATACTGCCGGGAGGTTCTGTCTGAATATTTCATTCCGCAGGAGGTGCTGTCTGCAAATTTCATACTGCCGGGAGGTTCTGTCTGAATATTTCATTCCGCAGGAGGTGCTGTCCGCAAATTTCATACTGCCGGGAGGTATTTTCCGAAAATTGCATTTTGATAGGACTGGTAATAATCAATTGCTGGGAAAATAATATCACTTGCTGGGAAAAAAGAAGAAATGTTTATTGAATTAAATGGTTTCATATGCTCTGGTTCATGCAAACATTTAATTTTCTGCCAAAAGAACAGCAGTGGTGATCATATTCATAACTATAGGGTCGTTGAAAGCACCCAAATAGTCGTAACAACACTTGCTTGGTAAGCAGGTAATACATCAGAGCAGTTTACAATACTGGATCTACTACTTCACGGCCACTCACTACTCTTTATTTCAATAGCAGATTCTTTTACTCAAAATCTCATTAATCATATGGATTGTTGTGATATACAAGTGATCTGAATAGATAAGTGTCAAAGTTTAATTCTACACCTGTAAACACCAGGTAAGCAGGTGTTTGTCACTCTTTCTTCACTTGAACCTAGCATATTCTCCGTGGATAGTGTTCAACATGTAATCAACAATGGCAGATTCAAAGGTATGATATGGATTTATTTTGCCTTATTGATATACCCAAAAGCTTCATTACGCCATCAGTGTCACTTATTATGCATCTATTTGATCACTCTTTTAATTTGAATGCGATATATCAATTAGGACAAAGACATTTACTCTATACCCGTATTGAATTATAATCAACACATTCTTCGCTTGCTAGCTTAAACTACAATATTTTAAGCTTATAAAATTAGACGTCATGTGTAAGTTGTTTTTGTGTGTCTATCTCGGAAGTAAATAAATGTTTGCTGCTTAGTTTTGGATGCGTAACTTTGATCAGAAATCTGACTTATTGTAGGATCAGCGCCCTTTGAAATCATATTCGGGGATATCGCCTCTGAATAGTAACAGTCTTCAAAACATTCTCAAAAGTTTAGATACGCCTTCATTGTAAAGATGTATTGGGAACTCTTGAGACATTGACTATAGATCTCACTTCTTCCCCTGTGAATATAGATTTATGAGCATCTATGTGTGAGCCAGTAAATATTGTATAATATCGAATCAAGTATTAGGCCTAGTGTAAAATCTAATATCATGTAATGTATTTATGTCCATTTGCATGGCTAAATTTCCGCTAAATCGCTAATAATATGCATAAAAAGCGCGGTTTTACTCGGCCAATATACAGCCACATAATCTGTTTTTTACAAGGAACATTTAGAATCGTATGAACGACTGTGCGTGGAGTACAATTTAGTTTGATATCAGGGGGAGAATAAGTGTATAACAGGGTCGCAGTGTGAATAGCTCTATTTATTAACCTGAATATTAAAGGGAATATTGACAATGCGTGATTAATATAGTAAAAAAAGATGGTTGTTTGTACCAACTCATGTAAATCTCATCAAACACTTTATACACACTTTAACCATATTCATCGAAATTGATACCAGAGTGGACAATATCGGGAGGTATGTGCTCAATTACTGTATATCAGAGGGCTTGAACAACTTTAGTTGGTCGTAGAATATTTGACAGTATATACATATTGGCCACACAATGTTAATTCCAAAGCAATTGAATTTCGTTTTAACGTCCTTGTTGTTACAGTTTTGAAAAGTTAAAAGGCAATGAAAATAAAATAGGGAATAGCGAAGTTATTTAGGCCAATAATAGATATCTTATACTTGTATACCTCGAGATTTATACAGGCCCACAATCATCTTGCCGTTTGTTGAGCCTCATATCTCCTACTCCGGGAGATTTTGTTCACTGGTTTCCAGCCACGAAAGTGATGATTAAGAGTTTAACTGAATGTCAGTGCTGTTTGAAATGATGCAAAACCTATTTGATCAGTTTAGGATTGAACATAATATGATCATGTATGAATGCCCATCCGGAACTTGTAAAAGTAAAGAGTGTCAATTAAAGATCAACGGAGTTTCAACACTGAATATCTGATTAAGTTGCATGTGAAGGGCTTGGCTTCTTAGATTGTCAACCAGATGGCATTGAAGGAGGTGAGGAACTCATCGATTAATCATATTGGCTTTAACAGGAGAATTTCAAGATGAAAGTACCTATATTATTGTTCTTTGGTTTACTCCTATATAAGCAACAAACTTACTCAAGGGATGTATGCGGGCGCTATGCTCGTAAAATTAAAATAACATCAAATGTCACAGAGAAAAAGTCCACGTCGATTGCCTCTTTTCTCAAACATGGATCAATTGAAAATGTAAGATGCATACGGATTTCTCACAAAAATATCCCACTGATACATGACAAAGCATTTTCAAAATTCAAATCACTTTATCATTTGCGATTGTATTCAGACAGAATACAGCATGTCCAAGCAGGTGCCTTTTGTGGCACACAAATCGCCTATTTATCCTTACAATATAATAAACTAACATGCATGCCTGATTTTGATATAATCCGGTTGACATTGAGCTCGGTAGACGTAAGCAGTAGCGAGATCAAGCACACACTTACTCATAAGAAATGCGGGGAAAGAACAAAACTATATCCTGAGTATCCGAAATTAAGATTCGCTCAATTCAGTGGAAATAGATTAACCAAGTTGCCTGGATTTATCTTCAAGTAATGGAAAATCGCCCAAATATTTGCTTCTGGAAACAAGTTCTATGCATCACCAGACCTTTCTGGTATGGAAAGATTATATTTTTTAATTTTGAAAGATGCTGGACTAACAAAGTTAGAAAAAGGAAAGCTTAGTGGCACTAAATTGGGATATCTTTCTGTATCAGAAAATGATTTATTATGCATTCCAGATCTGGAATATGTACGCTTGTCTTTAACACATTTATTAATGGATGAAATCAAATTGTTTGCATGTAACCGTACACATCAAGTGTTTCCTATATTTAAAGTTTTACAAAGACTCTCTTTAGAGAGAAATCAGCTGACAACATTGCCAGGAATTATATCAAAAGCCCCCAAACTTCAGCAGTTGTACATCTCTGACAATAGGCTAAAGGTTATAACCTTCATATCAGTGTTGAGCAGATTGACTGATCTCCGATTTATGAACAATCCTTTCACATGTGTTTTTGAAAATGAATGGATGTGTAAGGAAAGCCGATTTTTTGGCGGTATGGACATGGCTTTTATGGCATGTTCAAGACCATTTGTCAACCAAGGATGCAGCTTAAAAGCTAAGCTGTGTTCCCTGAATATGAACAAATCTTGCATGACGCCAGGTAAGACCATGTATGACTATTGATGTTGTTTATGTACCATTGGTTATTACAGTTTAATTCATTTCTATATCAATGATCATTTTTCTAACCCCCTTTCCTTTCTGTTCCCTGCAATGCAGACACTACTGCAATGACCTATACTTATAGCCATGATAAAAATACAAATGTCGTCACTGAGCACTATGAAGAAATTCGTCTTACCGGGATCAAGCGCTATGATCAAACCACGGACAATCTAAGCTTGAGTTGCGGAATTATGTGTAAAATGAGTAGAGATGTGGCATCAGCAGCTATCTCTGTTACTGCAATAGTGTTTGTCTGCCAATTCAAATGCAATTTGATGTTGGTTGAATGATAGATACATACTTAATGCAGAAACTTACATGCATTTGAAAATTGTGCCACATGCATTTATATATGGTAATGAATATATTGGTTTGATTGGAACACAGCAAGTTATTCTAGTTTTGTGTTGGTCTTTAGGCCATACAAGCTAGTCTGGTCAAAGGCATGGTACATAATTCAAATAAGCATGTGTGTGACCTCTCAGATGCTTGTGTTGCTTAGGGGCCGAGTCATTATTTAGGATTTGGGAGCGCCGGGCAAATATAGGGAGGGTCATCATTTTATTTTTGAATCAATAAGGAGGGTCAAAAAAATGTCGATGGCATATAGGGAGGGTCATAGTTTTTTACAGCAATATATATGGAGGGTCATAAAGCTATTTACAACTTTTTGGCAAACTATCTTATTGCATCCAAATTTAAAAAAATTATAAACTGTATAGATTAATAATCTTATGTTTTAGTACAAAACCACTTGTTGACAGCATTGACATAATATATAATTCATTAATCAGTGACAATGATGCAGTGATTGGACATCTTATTAGACATGGTCAAATGAGAATCAGACATGGTGGATTATTAGAGACTAAGTGCAGAAAGTTGTCTAAAAAAGAATTATTTGTGTACTGAGCTTTAATAGTGTATCAATAAACACAACTCAGCAATTCATGATGAGAGAGGCCAGAATTTGAGCAAACCACACACAATGTCTTGTGAAGTATTCAATGGTTCTATGCTAGAATCGTGAACCATGATTGACAATATTACCTATTTATTTTCCAAGAAGGGAAAAACGACAAAGCAGAACTGAAGAGGGTAAAGACAAAAAAAGCAGGAAATCATAAAAGACATCTCTTCATAGGTGTCTGGAATACATGGAACATTCAACAGATCACTCTTGTCCATATGAAGATAGACAATGTCCAAAAGTTAAAAAGGCTTTTATATGAAGGCCCTTTTGGAGGTTGGAGTGTTGATTATTCAAACAAATGTCTAATTCTGGATAGTTTACAACAGCCAGCGGTAAACATACACTAGGCTCAATACTACAAAGTATATGAAAGTGACTTAAACCATCTGTGTAAAAATTCACTGTCCAACTAAACTGACATGTATTTTTTAATGAATGAATGTATAAAGCATTCTACTACTAATATTTCATAGTTATACAAGGATAGACAATATTTATTGAATACTGAACTACCTATATGATGATTTATTTGCCAATTTAAGATAGGGAGGGTCATAATTTTAAATCTATAGGGAGGGTTGTAATTATTTAGGGCGGTTTATATGGAGGGTTAAAATTTAATTTTACGAAGCACCGGGAGGGTCATAATTGTTTTATTGGATTTTCAGAAAATTGCCCTCCCTATGGGTATATAATGACTCGGCCCTAGTGCTTCTACACATCTTTTTGCTTGTTTCATTTCTAATAAATATTGCTAGGTTATTTTGGGTCTTCGTGTTTTTACATTTTAATAGTTTGACAAGTTTCAATAGTATTGTTCTCCTACAATATCTTACAGAATGTAGCTCTCTTGCATAACACATTACAATACGGATAGTCCATTATCACATGACCCTCGTCCCGTATATGACCACGTGTCAAATAAACCGGTATTCAAATAGGATATCGAACAAGGCGCTCTTTTCGATTGCTACTAGGTGGTTTCTAGTACAGGATCTAAACAGTATAGGCACGTTTCTACGTCCACGTTTTTCATGTACCATGCTGTTTGTAATGATCTCTATCGCCCGTCAGGTACTTGTACAACCAGCCTTTGCATGATTTAATAAAGATTTAGGTAACATTTCATATATACACATTGGTCCAATTGCTTAGAAAGTAAAGATGAAATATGTTCCTGATTTTTAATGCAATGGATGCATGGCGCGATATATGACACAATGTGTTCATGATATTTTTAGCAAGGTCCTGTGTTGTTATTGCATAAAACATTACACATCATCGATTAAGCAATTAAACGGAGGACGAGATTTTCAATGGTTCATATTATTCACTTATAGTTTCCTACACATTACCCTGCATGCAGCTAATAGATCCACAGACATTACATTCCACCTGATGTAGTTTCCCATTATAACACTCCACATAATCTAGTTTCCTTCACATGACACTCCACCTTTTTTAGTTCCCCACACATTACATCCCGGTTTATTGATTAGAACGTAGCATATTACAGCAAACGTTAAGTGTGTCGTATGAACTATTAAACTACAGTTTTCGTAATGAACATTATTGATTTACGTAATTGCCCTGTTTAGTTGAGGAGTGGCGTATTTGAGAGTGTGTGTAGGCATATTCTACAAGGCATACTAAGCATCACATAATGTGGAATAACTTTCAGCTTAGTGCTACATATGTATGAGATACACTAGGTAATACAACTATAATTTGAAGTTTTTAAAAGGTGTTTTATTGCAATAAAATGCTGGCTGGCAGTCGGAAGCAATTTTTTGAGAAGGAAAACGAATACAGAAAAACCCAGGTAATATAAATACCTATTATTCGATAAAGTAAACTCAATTTTTATTTGAAATTCATCAATGAATCAAACTATAATTCTACATTTAAGAAACTCATTTAATTGTGTGATTTATGTTTGGACAATTACATTATACTGTAATTTAATCTAATTAAGGTATATGAGGTAAAGCTTACAAGTACTGTTTTAAATTATGCAAAATCAATTTATTCATTTTAGGATTGAACATAATATGATCATGTATGAATGGCCATCTGGAACTCCCGCCCAACCCCAATAACATTGACGAAAAAAAATCAGAAGTATTTAAAAAACAAACCCCTGAACCCTCTTGAAGTGCAAAAATTCTTCCAAACACTAAAAGTGTGCCAAATATTTCAGAATAAAGATGCACCTGCCGCATTCAACCCCATATTGGTCCATAACAAGCCTTAGAAGCTATTTATTAATTTCGTGCAGCCATATCATTATCAAAATGTTCCTTTACCCCCATCCGCCTGAAACGGAGCCCTCTTGCTTGTTCCCATTATATTTGTAATTTAAAAAAAATTATACCTTTCCTGCAACATCTTATCTAATTGAAATAAGATAAAACAAAAAGCCTGTTGACCCCTCCTTCTATAAGAAATATGCCATGTTGAACAATAAAGTTTGCCGTGTATGTGTGAGATAATTATTGTTTAACATGTATGCATCTTTGTTTATGTCAAGATAGTTGTCCAGTGTTTGTCACAGCGTGGTAGCCACACCGGGATGTAAGTGACACCGCTCGCGGTCACACCTAAGTTACCCGCATCAGTCAGATGTTACTCCCAGAGGATTAACATAATTGGCTGTAGATCATCTTATCTCTGCCAGGTGATTCCCCGAAGTAACCGCCAATATTCTAATGTAGCTATTCAAAATTTAAATCACCGTTAGTTAGCCAGAAGCCTCCAAACACTTCAAATGTTGTACATTTTCATCAATGATCGTGCATTAATGAAGTATTCCAGAGAATATCTTGGACTCATGTTAATTTGCCTGAATAACTTCAACATTCCGCACCCTTAACAATTAAAATACCAAGTCTATTGTTTGTATCGCCTTAAGTCGAGCCTTACCCTAAATTGGTATTGTTTAGGATGTTTAAAATTAACTAAATGTTTTCTCAGGTCCGACCGCTTACTGCATAGTGATCAATAAAAGGCCGCCACAACCTACTGTTCTTTTCTTTTTTAAAAAAGAAGCCTACAACACCCTCATTCACAGAATTAAGATGAAAACAAACCTGCCGCCTGCTACCCCCTAAGCTAGTCGATATCATGTTAAGGTTCATCAGAAACTTAGGCAGAATATCAGAGCCCAAGCATATTAAACAGCAACAGAAATAAGATAAAGCCTCTGTAACCGAGCCTCAAGTTCATTAAGAAAAAACAATAATGAAGTGAGTATAATATTGCTGAAAACATGCAGCTATAATGAACTTGTAGCAGTATTTTTCCGGCCAGCCTTCGTCTCTCTTCTAAGCAAAACATTAATCACAATTTGGAAATTGATAGGCTAATTTGTATAAATAAAGTAATTAGATATATCTAGAAAAAGGATACAATACTGTATAAGTTCTGTGCAATAGTCAGTTAGGATTGACTATGAAATAGATAGATCACTATTTACTTTCTCGAGTATTTACATGCGATTAAGTTTGGTCTGTGACAAACTATATTAGTGTGAATGCAAAGAGATTCTAGAAATTAATAATTTAAACTAGCAGATTCTATCCATCTAATTGCCGATTGCAGTCATATCAAACCCAGCATCAGTGCTGCAGGGAACATTTTTCATTTTTTCCAATTTCAGAGCAAAATAATGATGATAACAAACAAACATTTTCTTTTACTAATTTGCTTGCTTACAGCCCATGGTAAACATTATCATGTGGGCTATGTTGATAGCATTCTATTTCACACAATTTACCAGCCTGAAAGTGTGTTTGAGGGTTTTCAAAAATACAACAAAGACATGACAAAAAACGTTGCACATTGCCTTGATTATTTACCATTTTCCCCGAGTCAGACATATTCTCCATGTGGTGTCATCAGTTTCAGATCTAACAGTATCAACCAGATACCAACACTAAGATCT
>JAXGGS010472595.1:0-11087 GCA_035585475.1 Armandia brevis
AATAATATCACATTGTATTAATTAGTGATAAAGAAATTAGCTGAATGCATATTGAGCACGCCAATTTGACCTAACATTTAATGTGTGCTATTAGCGTTTTAATATGAGAACCCCCGCTGATGGCCGACTAAATGTGACTTTGAATGACTGATTCTAGAGGAATTATAATTGATAGGGGGAAATTAAGATGGCATGTTTTGTATCGATTAAGTGTGTTGAGCAGTATTCCGGATCACCTGGTCTTAAGACATAGTTCAATAACCTGCCATGGTACTTATTGTAATCTTGATCGAAACAAAACACGTAATTTGAGATTTGAAAAGATTCAAATATTCTTACGCAGTTCTTAGATGTTAGAAGAGGTAATTTATTATTATCGTTGAATACATATGATGGTTGAGGAGAATGATTAGGAGCGTAACTCCCAAATCACCGAATTAATTGTATTTTTTATTAGCTGTTGTTACCCAAGCTGCAGGTATTACTGGTTACTATTGGAAATAGCATAAGGTTTATTTTTTTCTTTGTATGACACAATGTATATTCCTCAGCCCTACGAAACCTTGAGAACAGTTGATCAGATAGTGGTTTGCCTTAACACAAGGAAGGGAAAAGACATGAATGTGGCAACACCCCTGCCACACTTAAAGTTTGGTTATTGTACACTCCCCCCCCCCATTCGCAACACACACCAAAATATTCTCTGACACCTCCATTCCCTGAGAGCTACCCCCCCCCCCCCCCTCCGCAACCTACCAAATGATCGTCTGGCACACCCATATTTGATAGCTAACCCCCTCTGCGACACACACCTCTTTACCCTCTGACACACTCATTCCCTGATGGCTACCCCTCTCCGCAACACACACCAAGCCAAGTTACCCTCTGACACACCCATTCTCTGAGAGCTTTCCGCCCTCCGTGACACACCAAGTTATCAGCTGACACACCCATTTCCTGATAGCTGCGCCCCTCCGCAACACACATTAAGTTATCCTCTAACACACCCATTCCATGAGAGTTCCTGCAAGTGCCTTAAACCACCCGTTGTTTGTCATTTCATATTGACATTATTGAACACCAAGTTACTCCCTGACGCACCCAATCCATGAGAGCTGCCCCCTCCTAAAAAAACACCAAGTTATCTTCTGACACACCCATACCCTTTTCCTAAGAGCCCCCTACCGTCCGCAACACACAAAAATGTGTGACAAGGTACACACAAAAGTGCCGGAATTCGTGTTCCCGACAAATGCCACTTTTGACACTTTGTCAAAGCTTTAAAAGGGCCCACCGGATATAGAATTACATATAAAGTGATTCTGCCCCAGAACTCTCGAAATGGGGTCCCAAATTATATAACCCAGTATATATGATACAGTAGCTATCAGTCTGATCAGTTTTTAGGGTTTATATACATAGCCGTTATGAGTGTCTGAAATTGTATATTTCGATAGATATATTTGTTTAATTGCATACCTTTATAAATAAGAGTGACGGTAGCTGCTGTGCCTGGGTGCAGGCCACCATTGTCAGGAGTACAGGAGTACACACCTACATCATCAATGGTGTCAATTGTGATCTGAAGCACACCACTCGCACCTTGACCGGGTAAATCTTCCTCGTCCCGTTTCCACGAAAAGAAGGCATTTGGCGTACCATCCTGATCAAGCGGCATAAAACAAACCAACTCGTAGCTGTTGTTCTCGATTACATGGATTACCGGTCTCACAGCCTGAGCTGATTGGGGAGGTACTGTCAAAATGTAACGTTGGACTGTGTTATAAATATGTAAAAATGTATTAATCGGTCATAAAAAATGCTGCTGCATCTTAATGCATTCTATATAACCTATTTGTTTTAGGACAACTTCGTCTGATCCACCATCATCGGACCCTTGTGTGAAAGAGGTACATGTGTATTGTCCAAATTCTAACTCGTCAGTCACATGTACCTGCAGGTTTCCAGTTACTCCCTGTCCTTCGATTTCAGTTGGATCCCCTTTACCATTATTTGGAATCATACTCCATCTGAATTTAACCTCCGGATCTCGTTGCTCGCCATTAGCAACAATGCAGCTGAGCGTCTGGGTCTCACCAAGGTTTCCGTAAAGTATTCTATTCACAGCTACTGCGGGACCAGGTGAATCTGTAAAAATCGTGTGAATCATTCACGTGTCAATTATTTGATATACATGCATGCAGCAGCTGAAATAGCTGGGGCATTTAACCTGTAAAGCAGAATATATCAATATCATATGAAATAATTGTGTTGATTAAATGAATTGCTCCTTCCGAACCTTATTGACCAAGGAATTGGGCTTAAAGGTGATGTATATGACTTTTTTTATGTCTAAGCGGGCATTCATTTTTCCATCAAACCTATATTTCAGGGAATTTAGTAAAAAAGTCAAAGAACTACGAATTGCGTTTTTCTATATAACTGAGGGGGGCAATTTGTAATTTTCCGTGCATCCTTATAGATATAATGACACATATTTTATGCATTTAAAGCTTAAGCCGAATTGAATATTTTAAACTATCAAGTATCTAGATGATTTCATTAGGGATTGAAATCATCAATCTATGGTCTACGTATATGAGATAGTGTTTTAAGCACGGAGTATTCCGGGATATACGTCTCATCAGAATTTTAGTATTGTAAATATTTTTAACATACCAACTGCTTCTTCGTGGAAGCATAATCCAAATCGGTCATCATTCACAGAGTCTATGCCGCACGTGTGGTCAGAATGCCAGGCCAGTGCAGGAGCTTCCTGTTTGTCCTCTCGTTGTAAGTAACCACACCCAGTTGTTGGTTGATGTGGACCCCAATGCAGGAACCCAACTGGCACTGAACGCATATTGTAAATACCTATAGATAGCATTTTGCAAATAAACTTTACCGTAGAACATATTTGATCCAGATCTTAGCTGCTCACCCCCGGTCACTATCCATTCCCATGCCCCTAAATGGAGGCCTATCCAATACGTACTGGATCTTAAGAATGGACTTAGCTTTTGCAACATTTCGTCAGAGTCGACCTTTGCCAGCCAGGCTCTGCCATTGTCGGACCCCATACATATATGATGAGCTGCAATCCACGTTACATCTTCAACTAAGTCAGGAAATCGATAGAAATTGTGACCATCAATTTCAATCAGTTCAGGATTTTCGGTTGGAAAAGTCACCCCAGGGTCATCTTGAAAATAACATGTTACATATGTATATGGATATATATATATAGTTCACCAACTGATCAATGTGACTCATCGAATCGAGAATGTATGGTTCAAAATATACCTGCTTGGCACAAAAAGTTATGCTTTGTATCGGTCTTAGCAACCTCTTGGAAATGCCATTTGGATGGCAATTCTACATATGCTAATCCTTTTCCATCGGGTGCCAGGTTTTTCCATGGGAGCTCGTCTATAGACACAATTTTGTGTTTACATTGACACACCTTAAACATCCACTTATTACGACACGACTTACATAATACGATATATTCAAAGCTAACCACGGTAAACGTTACTATATTACATGCCTATATCAACGTCATAAGTGGTATCTTTGGACCATGACCACTGTTCGTCCGAGCCCAATACATGGTATATTGCACCGAACCAAATTTGTCCTACATGTTCTGGTAAAAGATGAAATAGGTTGTGAACCAAATATTCCGCCTCTTTTTCGCTGGGTATAGCGGCAAGTTCTTTCCCTTCAGCAATACACTGGGCTCTAGCGCTTGACCATGAGTCCTTGACAGCGGTAAGAGAGAAGCACGTGAGGGATGCACCGTCTTCCATTTCGAGACAGATTTCAGATCCATCGTCACCTGAAAAGTATGGTTCCTTAGACTCATTTCAATTCTTAGAGGATATGTAATAGAGGAATGACAAGTTGTGAGACACTTTGCCACTTGCCTGTGATTTTCTCACACAAGCCTCTCCTAGGGACTCCATTTGGCTTAAGACATTCTACATCAGATTTCCATACCACCTGGTAATCTTCTGAAGATGGTGTAAGATAGGCACACCCAGTTGTTGCTTTTCCATTTTCCCAGTCATTGAATTCCCCAATCAATGATTGATCTGTATCTAAAATGTGACAATCAGCTATAGGTATGCTCATCATGTGCATGTGTAACTGCCCAGGCATTCAGGAAACATGATCATATAGCATAACACATTGATAAATGTTTGATTTGATGAAATATAATTCAATATATGTTATAAACCTGCCTCGCGCAGCGACATTGTTTAATTGTTATTTGACGTTTTGGCATTGTCATTACTTAATCAAAGCCAAGTAAACTTTCACGCAAGATGCTGCGCAAAGGGACATGGCGTGCCATACCGATATTATATGAAATCGTTTACCGCACCAGACATCTATCGTGAATGCTATAATGCATTGTTCGAACGACGTATAGGCTGCTGGCCACACTTCACTATATAATTGTCAACATAATCATTAATTATCGTCCATTTCGCGTTTATCTCTCAGAAACGCATTCAGTACCTGATATCCAATTCCAGTTCCCCGTATGCAGGCCGACCCAGATTTTATCCATATTTTCTAGATCTATATGCATAGCATAGCGCAATGTATGCAGTTCTGTGCTGATTGCTTCTAAAGCTGTTTGATCTTCAACAGTAGCTAAAAATCCACCTTCCCGTACACAGTCTATGTGGGCCTGTTGCCAGGGGACTGGTTCATCTGCTATGATAACCTTGAAATGTCTTAGTGCCGATTCTCCATTTATATAAAAGCAGTTATCACAGCTATCTAAAGATACAAATATAGAAGTCGAATTTTCACCAGCAGTTAAATGCGTCCCTTTCCTAACAGAACAAACAAGTGTTGTGGCCTTAGGATTTTTCGTAATACCCACCAACTTCACAAAGAACATAGTTGGAAGCCCCTATCAGCGGGTTGTCGTGTTCTTCAGTTTGAAGGAGCCATGCGTCATGTGCTTCCGATTGTTCTGGTACGTATTGCAGATATCCCACCATCGGTTGTTCAGCAGGTGCCAAAATCACATCGGAAAGCGGCACTTCTGTCAGTGTTATGGAATAAAAAAATATCTTGGATGACATATATCATAAGCAACTATGATATTATACATGTGTTTGATCATACAAACAGTAACTTATAATTATCATCCAACCTCATAATAGTTAATACAATTAAGTGCAATATACCCGTGCTAGCTGGAATTAATGTGTTCTCAGACCATCTCCATGAATGGTCCCCATCCCCAAAGTGTTCATATTTTCCCCCGATCCATAATTCATCTCCAGAACCAATATTTAAGGCATCTAGGTGTTCATTGATGAATTTTCCTTCGTCTGGCGTTTCTATGGTAACCAGTCTTCCACCGTCGCATTCGCTAATCAGTTCGCCCCAGTTACCAGACAAAGAAGTAGTACTGTAGCAGTGTAAGCTCCCATCATCTTCATCGGTTCGGCATACACTACTCTCAGGATCTGGAAAATTGATATTATAATGAATCTCCTAATTTCGTACCCGTTTGAAGGATCGGGACATGGTTGACGTCGTGTCTGACAGATCGTGCACTCTGCAGCAGCAATAGCACTATATGCAAAATGCATGTAGAGCTATCTGGGGATTTAGAAGATAATTACGCGCCGGTAGGCACGCCACGTAACATGTGGTTAGCTTGCTGTAAGCAGGCTGTACATATGCTGTAACATTGATGTAACATTACTGTGAGCTTGCTGTACGCCCGATGTGTGCTCGCTGAAGACTGGCTGTATCCATGCTGTATCACCTTGCTGCAGTCTTGCTGCAATGCTTTAAAAGAGCTGTAAGTTGTGCACAATTAAGCTCTGGGGCAGACAATTTTCAGACAGTTCTCAGAAAGACAAAAATTCGAGTGGCAGCAAGTTTTCAGCAAGCCAATACAGCCTGAACACAGCCTATTTAAAGCAAGACATTTTGACTAATGTAGACGGTAATTTTGCGCGAATCATGTTCGAAGTTGGATGTGTCTCAACCATCAAACGGGTACGCAATTAGGAGATTCATTATACTATGTTGGAGTGTGTTAGAAACAACCAATGTACAATGACTTGAACAACTTGAGAGAAATCAGCCATTCGTTTTAAAAGCAGGTCTTTGATATCCATTATTCAAACGTTTTTTACTCCGATTCATCGTTGGGATCAGTAGCAAATTAATAACCTATGGGGTTAAGCTGATGAGCATGCCTAGTCAAAGTATGTTTGATTTAATATTCGCATACCCATACTTCTTTTAAATTTACTCGGTGTATGCTTTTTATTTATCAGTAGGAAAGGTGTAAGTATCATATGGTGTAGCAATACTTGACTAATTCCTTGATACCTTTTTTTTCCTCTCTGCACAGCCCATATCTCCCCTCATTGTCAGGATTACAGTCATGATCAGATCGCCAGCTAACAGTAGCAGCGTCTAGATTTGAAGTTTTTTCTGCTCCGTTCTCGACAGCGACCTCAAGAAAACCGCAACCAGTAGTTTGTTTCCGATCATTCCAATCGGCAAAACCCTCAAAGGGAGGCCCATATTCTGTGTGAATAAAACCTTTTTAAATAGATAATCTGGTTTCTGAACTTATAATCACATGATGGATTCTTCTAAATTTGTTGTATACTCTCATCGTATACTCATATAAGATGCACGATTGCTCTTACCGTCTCTCCATCTCCATTCACCCGTATGCAAACCGATCCAAAACTTTTCTTTATCTAGGTCCGGTCTATTCAACAGGTGTATGAACTCATTGTGGATTTCTAATAGTAGTTCTTCCGATTCGACCACCGCAAGCCACCCATCGGTTTCAAAACATTTAGTATTTGCATCCTCCCATGTTCTTTTATCATCAGTGAAACCATGGAAATAACGATTATCCAGGGATATTGTGAAGGTTTGCGATGTACCTGATACCTCTGAAATTACATTACCAAAATGATATCATAATCTTGATGTCTATATTATGATGTTAATGAAAGTCTGCGGTTCCTTTGTATCTGTCATCTAAATCGATGTCGATGTCAATATCAAACTGTTTAATGTGAAGAAATTATGACCTAGTTATAGTCATCTAAGCATGCGAATCAATTTTCACTGATTTATGGGCATTTAGCTTTGGTATTAATCAAAGGTTCTTCATATTCCGTGTTTATCGTCAGCAACATTTTTGCATGTATCATTCATCACAATTATTTTACCGTATGTGTCCGTTTCACACAGCGTGTAGAGTTTCTCACAGTCTGAAGTAGTACTCTCCATATATGGACTTTCACCGCGCTTTATGATAACAGCGTTTTCTCCAGGATCATCGTCAGGGTCAAAGGTCATCGCACCTGTAATCATCATTTTATAATGAGTATCTCATCGAATACCGGCGAACTTAATAGGTCACTTTGATCAACTCAAATTGTTCTTCTGACGCAATGCAACTCATAATATCGGCATGTAGTTTGAACCAAAACCGCTGATCAGGCAATTTAAAATATATATATGTATTTTATTGTAAAAATATTTTGGATGCAATACAGCAAGAGCGCAGGCAGTTTGCTTACGGTCGAATTAACCTGACGTATCTAGAAAGCGTATGTATACGAAATTCTGGTATTCGGAAGTTCAGATTTGTATATTCGTATGTGAACGCTATAACACCATGATCAACCTTACTTAAATCTGCTTGAGTTGAAGTATCCTTGCTCCACCGCCAGCTCCCAGCATCATCCCCGATATGATAACGTGCTCCGAACCATACTTCCTGATACTTTATACCAATATCATCCGCATTTTCCTCCAGAAACGTCTGGGTTTCTTCATCACCTATCACAGCCAAGTGACCCTCTCCTTCACATACGGTACCATCCCAGGTGTTCGCCTGAGTACTTAAACTGTAGCAGTGCATCTTATCCGTCCCATCGAATCGGCAACTCGGTTCTGATAAAGAACATTACAATGTTAAATAAAATTAATTAACTGACATATAAAGGGGCAAGTATCAGTGATCAATCATATAATTTACGATATATAAAGTGAAGTAGCCTGAAACATCCCTATCCCGGTGTCCTCACTTCGTAAGTGTGCGTGTCCCGATCAGCGAGCCAAATATTTATGTTGGTCGTCCAATTTTTATAATGTTCCCTTTGATTATGTTTTCCCTCAATATATCGCGGCTCTAACTCGATACTTCATGCATATTCATTGTAAATCCTAAATTACGCAGGTCCACTCAATATATGAACAAATATACCTTGTCCATCGTAACGGGGCATATAAGCTGTTTCTCATAACAACTTGGCAGAAAATAAACATAACATATTATAATGGCAACACTCGGTTCATTTAGCATCTAAGCATGGCGCGGATGTTTATGTATTATTTGACGAAGGACAATATCTAAAATTTCGACAATGTGTTTGGGCCCCAGCTATTTGATATGTCAGGGAGTAGTCGAGTATATGGTAGGGTTCATCCTGTCTGTAAGAGTTAATTAGACGGCTAAATCATTACACATTGTGATAAGGTGCTATTACGAAGGATTTATATTATTATGGATCGTTAATCCAACAGCATATTGAGGTGCTATATATGTTAATTGAAAAGGAAAATTCTACACATATATAAATTGATGATAATTGTATGACTATCAATATTTAACATTTGTTTTGAATTATAGAAAGATGTGTATTATATCGCCTCATAGAAACAGCTTGTCACCATGATTCATAATCATCGATTGTCAGAAGCGGATAATGATGATATAATAAGAGTTCCTTCCTGAATAATTTGACGTACCTTAAATAAAATAAAACATCTCTAGATGATAAATTAGGCTATTGTGTTTGTTCCCACTGATTTATTGCTGAGGTGATCGTGTGATATCATGTTTCGACCGTTGTTTCTAACAGGCACAGTGCATCTCCGATTATAGGGTGTAGCCCTGCTTATACGTTCGGTCCGGGTATTACATAATCCATGCACATTACAGGGACAATAATAAAATTAAACCCCATATACCGTTCATTATAACATAATAGTGATTGATTTACGTGAAAGACGACAACGCCGGAATTGTGTCAAGCACGTGTAAGCACCTGCATGGGAACAGATAATGCGTGGCCCAGTTTATAACACAGAACACCTAGTGCACTGATAATGTTAATCGGCTAACATAATTTGTAATGGAAATGTAAAGCCGAATTGTTTTCATGTTCATGGTGATGATATAAACGTATGATCCCGGGCGTATGATATAGTTCTCAAAGTCGTCCAAGCAGAATGCCTCAAATTGTGTCTTATTTCACACGGTGAAACCGGACACATCAACATATTATTCTAAAAAACGTATATACCCTAGTCAAAACGACAGCCAGTTATTTGCTGTTTTCAGTCTGAAAAGCGTCTGAAAATAGGCTGTATGCTGTAAGCTTGCTGTACGCTTCCTGTCATGCTGTAAAAACCGTGATTTCAAGCCTCCTTACAGCATGAATAAAAAGATCTGATGTATGGATACACATTTGTGATGTCATGATATAATGCAACATTCAAATTCATGGGATGGAACTAAGCTTTCGTCAGGAACAGTTTTATAACCTGTGCTTCTTGGACTTAGATGGTGAATGGATACATAAAAGCTGTTGTGCTATTTCAATGTAACATCAAATTAGAGAACTGTCATTTTCAGTTGACATTCAAATAAATTTGAAAATCTCGGTATTTTGCACTTTAACCTTGCTGTACGCTTGCTGTATGCTTGCTGCAGTCGTGCTGTAAACATGCTGACACCTTGCTGTAACATTGCTGAAACCTTGCTGCAATGCTGTAAATATGCTGCAAACTTGCTGTATACTTGCTGTAAAATTAGCATAATTCGGCTCTGGGGCAGACCATTTTCAGACAGTTTTCAGCAAGGCAAAAAGACGAGTTACAGCATGTTTTCAGCAAGCCACTACAGACTGAAAACAGCCTATTTACAGCAGGACATTTTGAGTAGGGTAAGTATACAATTGTTGCAGAAAATTGTAACATTATTAGTCCTTAGTAATCATTTGGTTGATTTATAATTTCAGAATTGCCATCCAGGTATGAGCACGAATGCAGTTAATCAATCATATGGTGACATGTAAAGTATCTGACAAACAGTTGAGAGAGGGTGGTGGCTGGCAAATGTCAGTACTTAATTTTCCCCTCAGCGATGGGGCTGCATCCCATTATAATTTGTCAACTTATAGTCGCGATTCAGATCAGTTAACACGCCTTAATGTCTGGCGATAAATAGTCCAATGTAGTTTGTCCGGTCTTATCTATAATTCAATTCATCTAACTTAGTGTGTAACTAGACACTGTTTTTTCGCCCGTGCATAAAATAGCTCAGGAATATGCTATTTACACAATGAATAATATCGGAGTATGCTGCTTGGCTACACGATGTACACTATTGGGGTATGCTGCTTGGTTACAAGATGTAAGATACTGGGGAAAGCTGCTTGGTTGCGTGATGTATGATATTGGGGTATGCTGCTTGGTTACATGATATATGTCATTAGGTATGCTGCTTGGTTACACGATGTACGATATCGGGGTATGCTGCTTGGTTGCGTGAAATATGATATAAGGGTATGCCGCTTGGTTATGTGATGTAAGATATCGGGGTATGCTGCTTGGTTATGTGAAATATGATATAAGGGTATGCCGCTTGGTTACATGATATATGTCATTAGGTATGCTGCTTGGTTACACGATGTAAGATACTGGGGTATGCTGCTTGGTTGCGTGAAATATGATATAAGGGTATGCCGCTTGGTTACTTGATGTATGATATTAGGGTATGCTGCTGGGTTACACGATGTAAGATACTGGGGTATGCTGCTTGGTTACGTGAAATATGATATAAGGGTATGCTGCTTGGTTACGTGATGTATGATATAAGGGTATGCTGCTTGGTTACACGATGTAAGATACTGGGGTATGCTGCTTGGTTACGTGAAATATGATATAAGGGTATGCCGCTTGGTTACATGATATATGTCATTAGGTATGCTGCTTGGTTACACGATGTA
>JAXGGS010472928.1:0-11485 GCA_035585475.1 Armandia brevis
GCTAAGCGGCATATAGGGCTTGTCAGCCTTTAGGGCTAAGCGGCATATAGGGCTTGTCAGCCTGTAGGGCTAAGCGGACTGTATGGATGAGTTACTGCAGGTACTGTAGTGAATGTATGGCTGAGGGTCTGTAGGGCTGAGCGGTATATAGGGCTTCTCAGCCTGTAGGGCTGAGGTACTGAGGTGCTGAGGTACTATTGGGCTGAGGGTTTGTAGGGCTGGCCAGTCTGTACAAATGAGTCAATTGTATGGCAGAGCTGATACTGGTGTTTGGGTTAATTAGAAATGTTGGATTAGTTCATCATAGAAAATATGGATACTCCTGCTCGCCATTTTAGTTGTGATTAGTTTTTGATGTATGCCTTTGATATGTGTAATTTCAGTTCCATCGCCACCACGGCATGTTGCTGTAACACCGAGTAGCCCGACAGAGGCGAATGTAACTTGGCAGTCTCCCCTCTATCCACACGGACGGCTCTCCTCTATTAGATACTACATCGACTGGCATACCATCAACGGAGCTGACTCTAAGACCGAAGGACACACCCAAGTCACCGACAGGAATTGGCGCACCCTGGCGGTCGCTGGCGACGGATCAAGATACTACTCTGCCATGGTTACAGATCTGGAACCCGCTAAACTATACTACTTCAAAGTAATAGCTTCACTTCTTATCTTTGAATTGAAAAACACTCATTTATTTATCCAAGCGTTCTGTTTTGTTTTTAGATAAGAAAAAACGGTCAACCATCTGAGATTTCAGATTTTCACGTTCATCTTGACTATAACACACCATGTATCATTTTCATTAAACACATTAGAACATAGGTTTGGTCCTTTGACCCCTAATATTTCCTACATTCTTATGGTTTCCTAACACCTCAACAACACTGAAAATGTAAACCATATTAAAGGAATTATGTGTTGTTTAAAATGTTTGAAAGTTCTATTAATTGTTCAAGGGGCCCACACGTAGTGCAATTGTGTGTACAATCACTCAAAGATGTATATATCACCAGGTTTTAGCTTACAACGCCCATGCAGACGGACCTAGCGTGAGTACGGAGGTGTGGAACACAACTTATCAGTACCCGGGTCCCATACATCTGTTACACGTATCTAAAACAAGCATCAGTATCCAGTGGGAGTCACCATCCGACAACAGCCTTCTCCGTCATCGAGTAGAATGTGCCGAGGTACGATCCCCTATCTAGTTCATGTACTGCTAACACAGACATATAGGTTACAATATATCTTCGTTATGCGTGTGTTCTCACCCATAAATCATTGCTCTCGCTCATGAGCTAAGTTTATTAAGAAATTACGTCTTGTTATTCAGGTTCGTGAAGGAGCCAGCCCCTCTGAGCTAGAATGGAGGCCTCACACGGATTTACCCCACCAGCTGCCGCATCATACTACTAACGCTACAGTCTATAATGAAACAGTGACGGGTCTGCAGCCGAACACGCGCTACGCCTTCCGTGCTAATGTCGTATACAGATCTATGAAACACTTTATTTGGCCAACTAAGCTAGATCATGTCTACAGAACATCACGTTAGTAGTAACTATACCTTCATTAGTCAATATCTTAGCATATTATACGATGACTTTGCCGATTCCCTGATACCGCTTTATTTGATGATACAAGTTATTGACCTGTCATATACCAAATATTGCACTTCATTGTTGTATTTGCTCAAAGCTTTGTACAATGCAAATTGGCACGCACACCGTTTCCTAATTGACCTGAGTGTTGTTTTGTGATATGTTTACATCAGGTATATTGTACCTGTGAGCTACACGCCCTGACTCAGATCTGCTATTTTATTGCAGCTGATGTCCCAAGACAGCCTTTTCCGCCTACCGTCAGACACGCGAGCAACGGCATCAGAACAGTGGAATGGGATGAACCAGACGACGGAGGATCGCCCATAGAATCTTACCAACTTCACTGCAGGTACCACACATCCTTCCCTCTAAGCTGTAATTTTAAACATAATATTACATTTAAAGATTCAGCTGTTTTTATAACTTGATGCTACTATTCCTATTCAGACCCACCAACGAGAATAACTGGACTTTAGTGTACAACGGTTCTGATACCGAGTGGGAGGTCATCGGTTTGATCTTGGAGGAAGGTTATCTATTCAGGGTCAAGGCAGCCAATCAGATTGGCTGGAGCTCTTACAGTGATAACAGCACAGTTTTCTATTACGCCATGCTCACAGCAGGTATGATGTATATTCTATCGGTACACACCATATGTTTATCATTATTATTTGATATTTGTCATCAAAATAACAATCCTCGAAGACATTTTGTATTAATATATGCCTCGAAAGTAATTCATTTTATATACATAATGTTTTTTGGGCCATACAATATATCAATGCAATGGGATATGGCTACGATAGGACATATTTTTTAAACCATATTTTGATACATAGAATGATTTCGCATAAAATTAATTTAGATAGTGTTTGATATATTTTTCAAGTATTCAAAAGTTTACATTATTGACTGCGAGTACATGTATATATATACTCATCTGCTGTGGTAAGTCGTCCTGCTGATGAGATAATCAAACAACAGTTAATTCAATTGCAGGGCCTGGGGGAGACAGGCTTACTATAATACTGGGTATATCCATTTCTGTTATATTTGTACTGGTCATTGTTGCTGTCATCATCCTCACCCTGGGTAAGTTTCTAAATATGTACAAGAAAAATTAACATTATTATTCATAAAAGGTTTTTATATTTCTGACACAAATATTATGTTATACAGGATGTAGACGCTACAAGGACCACAAATCTATACCTTTTAATCTCGTTAATGGAATACGCAAAAGTCCTGACATGGAACTGGCAACTTTACGTGAATTACCCCGAGTGACTGTTCAACAAGCTAATGCGCTATACGCAATCAAGTGCGTTATGGTGACAATTGACTTTTAATCGTTGTTGAGCTTTAAATTTGTGTTATGTTTACTGTGCCGGATTTCTTATCCTCAAAATGTTCATTAATCTGCACGTTATGCACGCCAACCTTCGTGTTTGTTTCCGTCTATTGGCTTTATATGTTACATTTTTCGTAACAATTGATTTAAATTGACGCAGTAACTATTTGAATCTGACAACGAAACACACTAAAGAACAGGATACATGTGTATAATTATAATTTGACATTTAACCGTTTGCCCATCCATTGGTTTTAAATAGATGCGTTGATGCATGTTTTTTAACTGCCATGTGATTTTGGGATTCATCATAGTATAGTAGTTGTTCGATATATCGCGATTCGATATAGTGCGGGTCAATAGAGTTAGAATAGCCCTTTAGATATTCATGGTTACTCAATATAACGCGGTATTAGAGTGTGTTCCCCGCTATTCGCGTTATTACGACCACCTACTGTATCATAAGTATCCTAATAGTCGCACTGTATTGTGGTAATCCTTGATATTGTTGTTTGTAGAGCATCAGCTCCAGTGACTAACAGATCTAGTGACGTGTGAGTGTCATTAAGAACTATTTTCATTTATCTTATGGGATGCAATTGTTTCTTTAAAAAAACTATTACTATTCATTCGATTCGGTTATTTCTATTATTGTTTCCTTACCTCCAATTCGTTCAAATATTTTCCTATCTTGGTGTAAGAACATATAACCGATTAATACCAAATCCTTGGACCTTTCTCAACTGTTCCATTCTTTGATATTATATCACAGTGATCGTTTTTCAGTATTATTCCTACGGACGAAGATATCGCAGCCCTGCCCCATTTCTGCAGAGCACAACTTACCCTAACAAAGTTTCTGGGAAGTGGCGCTTTTGGCGAAGTATTCGAGGGTATGGCTAAAAACATTCTTGGTGAAAATTCAGGAGAAACAAAATGTGCTGTCAAGGTAGATATACATAATTTCAGTATTTTATCAAATCTTCCATATATACACCTATTCTATAGTTGGTATCAAAGTACACTATTTAAGTCGAAGTGGCATGTTTATTTTACTAACTTTGAGGGAATTGACGTATTTACTTCTAATATAAAAACCATATCAATTATATAACGCGTAAAAGGATTCGAAAACATTGGGGTGATGTACCTAACTGTAGCCTCCGAAAAGTACTTCTTTATAAAAGTTCCCACCCAATACAGTACTACAATTTACATATAGTAAAAATGCGCTTTTGTCTTTGTGTTAGACTCTTCGGAAAGGAGCAACGGATCAGGAAAAAGAGGAATTCCTGAAGGAGGCTCTCCTTATGTCCAACTTTAAACATGAACACATACTAGGATTACTTGGAGTGTGTCTGGACAACGATCCACAGTTCATAATTCTTGAGTTAATGGAAGGGGGAGATCTTCTATCTTACCTCAGACAATCTCGTCACACACCTGTAAGTTTATTCTTTCAAAATATGAATGTGTTGTATATGTAGGTAGTTTAAGAAGTTAGACGTCGGAATGTCATTTTTATTATTAAACATCATGTTTATATTTTGATTTAAGATATACTGCTGTGATTTATTGCCAATGCTCATACGAATTCGGAAAATATCACACAACTTCAGTAATTCATGATATATCATAGATACTGCGGGTTGTGATTGAAAAAGGGGAATAGTAAATAACATTTCACACACAGATGTTTACCTAAACTTTCCTTTATTTTCAGACTCAGGAGGCAACATTAAGTTTACCTGGCATGGTAGGAATATCTGTGGATGTAGCTGAAGGCTGTAAATATCTGGAGGACATGCACTTCGTTCATCGTGACTTAGCTGCAAGAAACTGCCTTGTCTCTAGCAAGGAACCCGGGCAAAGAGTTGTTAAAATCGGAGACTTTGGTCTTGCTCGAGATATTTATAAAAATGATTACTACAGGAAAGAAGGAGAGGGGTTGCTGCCTGTCCGGTGGATGTCACCGGAGTCTCTAATAGATGGCGTCTTCACGACACAATCCGACGTTTGGTGAGTTTCCCATTAACTGATGAAATATAAAGCGGTACATCTTTCTGGCTTGCATGTCAAGTGAATTCATTTTACAGATCAGGAAAACCGAGCTTTACTTTATTTCATTGACTGGTAGTCGTTTGATAAGCTACGTTAAAGTTAATTGACATTCGTATGGTAGACTTTGGTAATAGGTATGGATTAATTTCAGGGCTTTCGGTGTAATGATGTGGGAAGTTTTAACACTTGGCCAGCAGCCGTATCCTGCTAGAACAAACTTAGAAGTGCTACACTTTGTAAGGAGTGGAGGAAGACTGGATAGGCCAGACAACTGCCCAGATGATCTGTAAGCTACACGTACCTCTATTTTTTTTTCTCTTCATCAAATGGTTTTCTATGCAAATATTAATCCTGAAAACTTTGGGAGGATTACGATAATTAGTCACCGAGGTTCTGTATATTCTCTGTTCTAGGTATCACTTGATGTTGAAATGTTGGTGTTTTTCCTCCGACGACCGCCCCACATTCCATTACATACTCAATCAACTGGAATCATTTAAACGCCGATCACATGACCCCCAGGACGAGTTCTCTGGACGAACTATCAACCTCAGTAAGTCAAGAGTTTGTGTTCTAAGTGTAATGTACCAGTGCTACCCTCTTCAATCTAATGATGTACCGATTATTAGTAGTGTATGCGTGTAGTAAAGCATGTTTTAGTAGTGTATGTGTAGTAGAGCATGGAACACGTCATATCGGTGTACACTTTGTAGAGGTTTATGTATTTATGCAATACATATGTAAAAATAACGTACTTTACAGCATGTATAACTCTTACATCGTGTTTATTCAGATGTGGCTCAAGCGTATGTATGATATGTTCTTGTAACCCTTTTCCTTTGTTTTTCACCAGTCTGATTTTGTTTGTTCGATTAATTGCATGGTTTTGTGATTTTATCAGAAGTTGTTTGTACTGAAGTTAATACTACTGACGATGGAAAGCTGAATTACTTAGTCGTGGGACAGGACAGAATTCCCAATAATAAGACGGATAACAATGAACCACTAAACTACTTGAGCATGGGAGGAGGAGGCATTGCTCAGCCTGAAGGTGCTAGAAAATCTGTTCCAAGGAGAAAGAAATCCCCAAACATTTTTCAGACGACACCAAGGTCACTACTCCCGGTGTCCGAAATGGAGGAAATAAACTACTTACATCACAAATGCAAACAAACAGAGAGTCTAAAAAGCTCAAGTTCCAGCTGTGATTCTGAAAAAACCTATCTCGGGAGTGCTAAAGACGAAATGACAATGTCAGATGCGGACACCGATGACGAACTCAGTCGGCAGAACGCGGCACTCAATCTCAACAGCTCAGATACCGCGAATAAGAGCGGAATAATAACTTCACAAGTATTAACCCAGTTATGAGCCAGTTGGTCTGCTCTGAAACCAAGAAGCCCCTGTGATATCGGCATTAAAAATGTTTTAAATGTAAGAAATGGATTGTTTATTTAGTAGGACTGTCGTGACTGTGTCAATTTCGGCATAGAAGATCAAACGCAACAAAAGTCTGAAATTATGCACGATTATTTATGTTAGTTTGTGTTATCTCTTGATGTGTATATAATACAATTCACATAATTAATGTTGCCTTGCCGTTTGGAATTATGCTAAACTCTCTGATAGATTTCAAAATAGTTTTTCATTTGTATTATTCTCTGTTCAAATTAACTGTTATATTTATCATACACATACTATTTATTAAGACGCTAGAAGTCCCACTCCTCTATACTACTCGCGTAAAGATAAGAGCAGAGAAGATAGCGATAGCAGCGCCGAAGCTCTTAGGACACCTCATGTAAGTAGCTTCATGTACATTTACATTTCAAGTCTAGCTTACGATGACGTATTACACGAACCACACCTCATATGGACTATTTGATCATGCCTCTGAACAATTCTAGAGTTTGGAGAAACCGCGTAGTCCGGTTAAAAGAACCCGGTCGTTCGACATGAAAAACTTATGTGGTATTCACCGAGATGACAGTGAGCGAGACTCCCACGGCTACCTAGAGCCTTTAGTTACGCCTAACGACCATCACAAGTACCTTGAGATCATCGACTCTAAACAATCGCTTCGAGGTGCTAACGGCCGCTTGACAAACGCCGATCGTAAACCACCGTTAGTAGTATGTAACAAGTCGCGTAATAGTAAATCTGACACCCGTAACGAATATTCGCAGTTGTCAGGCGTTGATGACGACAACGTTAATCACCATGGCAATCCTGCAGGACAGAATTATCATGGAAACTCGGCGAACCCTCTCCCTGTAAGTGGAGTAGAGGGGACAAACTACGCCCAGATAGCCCCCCAGGAGACTGTGAAGGAGCCCCGGAGAGAAGGGGGGAGACAGCCCGGGAGTTCGGACACTCACCCTCGTCTTAATTACACCAAGCTAGCCACATCTGTTCCTGAGTCAGATTTTGATACCGATAATGAACTGAATGAAAAGAACGAAGTCTGCAGGCGTTCCCGCTCTCCTCACAGCTGTTCGCATACTGCTAGTACTCAGTCACTAGCCGCTTCTTCTCACTTCAGAGATGAAGGTCCACCAGGCCAGAGGTCACAGCTCGGACGAACTTCGTCTCCTCCTCGGGACCGAGGGTGGAGACCTCCCCCTCCACAGACCCCCGTGTACGATAAGCCCCGGGCTCTGAATGGTAATGTACCTAATCAGATGGCTACTACGAATCCGAAGTGTTGAGTAGTACTAACGTTTTAGCTGCTCAAACATTGTTCCTTATTAGGAGTTAACTGAAATATTGGTGGCAGGGAGTGTATTAATAGACTTATTTATATATAATTGAAGATGCACTTGAAATTGTGTGTTCCTTTGTTCATGGATTTGTGAAAATTGTTTAAACTGCTCATCGGTAATGTCTCAAATATTGTGCCAAATAAGTTATGTGTACATATTGCGTAAGACATGCTTCTTCGGTTAGCTCTCATGCCTAGAAGTGTTCGCAATTTCTCTGCCTTTCACGATTTCTTTTCATGAATATCCTCATTATTTATATTGCATTTTATTGAAGTAATTGTTTTATATTTAGAACAGGTTACATAAGTAGTAAGCTTTATTACGTACTGTAATTATTCAAAGAGTTACATAGTCATCAACATAATCAATACTTACCGGTAACCAGACTGAGCGTTCATTTGTCAGCTAAATAGTTATTACATGTATACGTAACTAGTCCTATTCAGTCTCATTATACAGTATGGCAGGCAAACTCCAGCTCCAACCACATATTGTAAATCGTTAAGCATTGTAACACTTGAATAAGACAAAATGCAATTGTATTAACATGTTTGAACATTATTTTTGACGAGAACATACTGCCAAAGTCTCACATTCAAGTGCTCATTAGAACATGTGAACAATTACAGAAGTCAAAAAGACTTTAGACGGAGCTCCTAGTTTTTAATGAATTGTATCTGCCAACAATTTGGGGCTGTTAAACCTGCAGTGAAACGTGGCGACACAGACTAGGTGGCCTGTAGTCAAAAATAGTGTATATACTTCTCACAATATGTTCCAAGTTCAGAAATCGATTGGGTTTTTTTGAGCAGATTTATGAGAAACTTGATGATGCTCGCGAGGTGTTGTTTGGAAACGCATGAACAATGGCACAAATCAAACTACCTATAATCACAATTCTCAGTATTCTCATGCTCGATTGTTTGTAAATTTTTTACGAGGTATGTCCGCTGTACTTATTTATTTCTTTTATGTAGTAATTTATTGTACTAACATGGAAATAGTTTGAAATACAAACTATTTATATTACAACGGTGTTTGTATGACTCTGTTTTAATAAATAAAAGGTAAAACATTTTATGACTCTTGCATGATATTAGAAAAAAAGATTTTGATAATATAGAACAACGGTGAACCAAAAATAAGTTAACGCGACGTCAATTTACAGTTGCCGTTTGTAATTCAGCAGAATTATCTTCACTATAACACTATTGCTTACCCAGTATGGTGCTCAGTTGTATTTGAATTTTCCAACCAATGTCCTTAAACTATTATATTAACCAGCCGTGGAACCTTCCATCCTTCATAAATTTAACGACTTCTTTCTTTCAACGGATTTTGAGTCACATGTTTGAGTAACTGTTTGTAAATTAGCTTGACAAGGGAAATATGGCAACTCCTGTCGATTTATCTGAACCAGCGTACCAATATGAATCTGACCATGAGATCATAAGTTCTAATTGACTAAAACTAAAAATAAGAAGATTTATCAAAATTTACCCAGTCGTTAGCTGTTGTGTGTGGGTTAAGCAAAAGTAACTCTTATTTCTTTTCTGGTGAAACAACTATGGGTTTATTTGTGAAGGGTTATAAGCTACACTCCCTGAACAAATAATAATCAAAAACAAACAAGCAACTCACAGGTAGCGTTCTGGGGCCTGGCCCAGCAAAGTATAGCTAGCGCGACTTTCGCACATAGTGAGCTAAGATCCGAACATAGTGAAAATAAGAACTAACTTAGTGAAGCATATCATAATAGTACAGTTTATGTCATAGAAATGGTATCCCTTAACTTCTCATGCGAACATTAATGCACGCTTTTGACACGTTCGGGTTTATAGCACTGAATCTCGGTCGCTACTAGAGATATATTATTCACATTTCGTCAAGATGTACTCCTGCGTCGAAATATAAATGGAGTTTCTGCAAAGAGGGAGGAGGGGTTGTTTAAAATTTCAGTTTTTTAATTTATTCAAATTGATGCCTCTTCTGAGTATATTTTTTTTAGATGTTGATATAAATTCTTTTTACTGCTGATGTGCTTCGTTGATCAATTACATCATATTCTCCATAATAGTGAGTATGTCGATACGGCGAATAAATACATTTTAAATTGGAAATTGGACCGTATTATATATTTATTATTATATATTATATACATTAATATGTTAACATGTCCTTAAAATATCATTTCCATCGGTTTCATTACATATGTCTATTCCTGTGCCGATTCTATTCATTGCATGTCTGGAAAGGTGAATAAACATATTATTAAATTGAAATTGACAATATTTCTGGGAAATAGTAATTATTTTAAAATACAAAAATAAAAAATCTATTAAAAGGAGGTTAGTTAAATGAAACAAAATTTCTCAGAATTAGCATAATTTATACATCAATCATCAATAGTATGCACACAATAATAATTAAGTCACATGTCATTGAATCAATGTCATGTAATTTCTAGATATATATATTTTAAGGTGTTTATTTTCGTATATATAAATAGATATTCTAAAAATAAGGAAAAGAACAATTATTTCCCCTAGAAACTGATATTTGGAAATCTATTCTGAGAGGTTGAGGGTTAAGATGATTTACTTTCAGGTCAACTGGAGTCAAACTTCAGCTGCGGATATACAAATGATTTGGATACAAAATAATCAACTTGAGATGGACTTGTCAAATATTAATAAGTCATTAAAATCTGTCATAAACCTATTTGAATGATTTTATTCATATATATGGATGTCACATATACTTATCTATTTGAGTATTGTATCTGCTTGACATAAAGGTTGTGCATTTAAGCAAAAATTTGCAATTCTAATATGTTGCTATGCAGGGTACTTTTGGGCGGCTACTCTAGCTTAGAGCCAAGCTGATTAAGTGTTAAATATTGACTACGGTTCATCGACACTGAGTAAACACAAATTACCTTATTAATAAGGTAGAGCTCGTTGTCTGCCAAAGTGTAGCAACCATGTCAGCCACAACCATGTCTTCGAACAAAGAGGCTTGGTTTGGCTGACAACTTGCGCTCTGCTAAAACCTCAATTTATGTCTAATTACTGTTGCCAATCACATTATTTACAATGACATAGGCAGAGCCCACCCAGGAGTAGACCTACCCCTCCATATTGGTCTTTGGGCAATTCATCATTGCCTTCATTAAATATGACAATGAATCGTCGAGCATCAGTCTTCTAACATAACGCACCAAACTCATTCTGAAATCAATGTATGTCGGGAGCTGTCCAGTCAGTACACAGCCGTTATTGCTCTATTGGGGTTGAGTAATTAAAGCCGCTAGCTGTCGTTACCCGCACTGCGGGTATTGCTAGTACCTATTGGAAATAGTGCTAGGATTTAATTTAACCATTCCCTGAGAGCATCCCCCCTCCACAACATACCAAGTTATCCACTGACATAACCATTCCCAGAGAGCTCTCTTCTGCCGACTCAGAATCTGCCAATTCCCCCTAGAACTCCCGAAATCAGGTTCCAAACTTTTAGCTTAGTGATATTATATATACTAGCTGTTGTATTGCTATTAACTATTGGAAATAGCGCTAGTAGTTAATTTAACCATTCCCTGAGAGCATCCCCCGCCACAACATACCAAGTTAACCACTGGCACAACCCTTCCCGGAGAGCTCTCGCGCGGGGGGGGGGGGGGGGGGGGGGGGGGGGGGGGGGGG
>JAXGGS010473261.1:21083-36749 GCA_035585475.1 Armandia brevis
GAGGTGAAGGTGATACAGCAGGCCGGACAGGTCTGGTTCCCAGACTCCTCGTATAAAACATCCCAGGCGATCAAAGATTTCAACCGAGAGCAGTTGCCTCTCATCATCTTCGCCAACTGGAGAGGCTTCTCTGGCGGCATGAAAGGTAACACGTCACCTCGCATTGATCAATGCACTGGGTTTTTACACATAGTTTCTTATATTTTTATATGTACGAGAAAGGCTTCATGTATAGGCCAAAGTGCCAACGTAGCTTAAGAGGGCTTTTGTAACGGCCTTTTTTTCGACACGCTTAAAAGAGGTGTGTAAATCGGATATTGCTATAGTGTAACAAGTATTTCTATTGTTATCAATTTTATACTTGGGTTGTGTATTAAAAACAAGGTGTTTCTAGAACGTTGGTGTTAAATGTTTGTATGTATTTTATTTCAGACATGTTCGACATGGTGGTTAAATTCGGTTCCTACATCGTGGACGGACTACGCGAATACAAGCAGCCGATCCTCATCTACATCCCGCCGTACGGGGAGCTGAGAGGAGGAGCGTGGGTCGTGCTCGACCACAAGATTAACCCCGAGTACATCGAGATGTACGCCGACAAGGAGTCCAGGTGAGCATCCTTCTGTCATCGCCCCGCGTTTTATGCGAGAAAAATCTCCCGCCTCCCGGCCCCGGGGACGCTCATCCAACAAAAAAGTGCCAACAATTTGTAATGCTTCCCCATTAGGACGTTTGGGTACGCGGAGCTGCCATCAATCTATCAGCTCGCGGCTTGCGGGCCGAGTTCTGGGCGGGGGTTTTTGTCCCGCGACGAGACTGATTAATGTTTCGGGCCCGAGTCGGGCCTTCTTTTTGCTCCTCTTACTTAGCCGTTGCCGCCGTTATTAAGGAGAAAAACACCCCGCATTTCCGCGGACAGGTGTCTTACTATACTTTGATCCTTATTGAAATATCGCCCGGTTAATGGAGTCATAACTCAGCATCTGGCGACTCGGCACCGCCTTAAATACCGCCTCTTGTTTCACTTGGGTCGGGCAGATATAAAAATGCCCGCGCTTCATTTGATGTATTGCGAGCGGATCATCCATAAATGTATGACGCATTGTATATAAACGAAGTGTTTATTTTGCAGGGGCGGAGTTCTGGAGCCGGAGGGCACCGTGGAAATCAAGTTCCGCTACAAGGACCTGAGCAAAACGATGCATCGGCTGGACCCCGTGTGTAAGGGCATCAAGGACAAGCTGGCGAGCCCCGAGCTTAAACACCAGGAACGAGTTCGTCTCGAGAAGGAAATGAAGGTGAGAACAGCTATAACCCGCCCTGCGTCTCTTATCCAATGTGTTACATCTCCGGTTTCCATGTCCATTACATTTCCTGTAACCGCTGTAACCTATTTAAATGACATATTACCGGTAACCATGATATCTTGACTCTCTGTTACACCGCCAGTAACCATGGTTACCGAAGCATAATTTCTGTAAACCGTGTGTTGTATTACGAGCAGCATTGCTATTGTCAGTTGTCTGATGAAGGTGTGAATTATTCACCAGGTAAAGCGTTCGCCAGCACTCAAGTGCGAACTGATCGTCTGCTCGCGTTTTAACTTTTTATTTTGGTGTTGTTCCAGGCGCGTGAGGATATTATGATGCCCATGTACCACCAGGTGGCCGTCATGTTCGCCGATCTGCACGACACTGCCGGCAGGATGCAGGAGAAGGGATGCATAAACGTGAGTGGAAAACCTTGGCTTTATAAAGTCGGCGCTTAACACGTGGTTTTATTATATGGGGTTGGCGCCCTGGACCACTTTATAACTAAGATATTGTGTGATTTAGCCGGTTGTGTAAGTTTTACACACACACTGTCGTCTGGGCACAGTTATCACCCACTTGTGCCGGACAGGCGCGACAATGAAACGTTTTTATGCGCATTTGATGTACATGTATTTTGGCGCCATGAAATATTGAATGAGAGCGAATGGTCCATAAAAACTCGATGTGATTCCAACCTTCAACACCAATAAAAAAATGCACCCTTTTTGCAGGACATTTTGAGTTGGAAGACGAGTCGACGGTCGCTGTACTGGCGCCTGAGGCGTCTGCTTCTCGAGCTGGAGGTGAAGAGGAAGATCACCAGAGTAAAGGCGGAGCTCCCAGACGGGCAGGTTAAGTCCATGCTCAGCCGGTGGTTCGTCGAGGCCCAAGGCGCCGTCAACGTAAGTCATCAGCACTTCTCATATAGCCGCCCGCGGATACTTAATGTGATTATTGATCTGATAGTTCTCGTATTACCAGCCCCTGGGACGCGGCATCGATCCGCCACCACCAGTAAAACTTGTATGAATGTGGTGAGATAGCATCACCGGCGAGATGCGCAGAGATGTAGCTAATTTGCGTGGGTTTTTTTCGCCGGCCGAGAGTACCTGCGGGAGAACGCCATGATATATGGGCGCATCTAATTTGTGTTGTTTTGGTGTTTATTTGCAGGCGTACCTGTGGGAGGATAACAAAGCGGTTGTCGAGTGGTACAGCGCACAACTCGAGCCAGAAAACTGGGAGGGCTCGGTGCTCTGCGAAAACATCAAATGTATTCAGAGAGACAGCGTCATCCAGCAGATCAGAAAGTAAGTTGTTCTCATCATCTCGCCGAAGGAATATCACTCCAGTTTGCTTAAGGGATTTTATAAATCACATATAACTGTCTAATGAAGGAAGTGGAGGCGGACCGGATTATATTCTAATGATGCCTGCCAGCTAAAAACCAAGATGTTTACTCACCTTGAGTTAATAGGGAACTCTTTCCCGCCGCTTGTCCTTCATGAATAGTTTATGCGCTGTAAATACCATATCTAAATTGTCTACTGGCCGAGAATAGCAAATAACTGACAGTCTTCTATAGCCGGGTGTCTGTTTACTCACCGTCCATATCCATTGCTTAATAGTTCAGAAAAAGAGATGCCCGTACATCTTAATAAAGGTTCCTTCCCTTTATGAGCACGTCGTGAAACGTATCCAGCTTTGATCGAGTTACTCAATAGTTTGTGAAGATTTAAAACCGTTATGGCAGGCCGAGTGGAGAAGGCATCCAATTTAACCCCCGGGTGATTGGAAAATGACCACAATCTCCATTAGCCGATCATTTGCCGAATGTACGAGAGACAATGATACCCTGATGGCCATAAAATGCGTGGATTTATGAAGATTGGGGCATGTAAGACTGTGAAATATCCCCCATGTATCATTGATACATAAAAAGTGGCCGGGCCCGGCTCGAGGCGACGGAACAGGAGGGGGTAGCTTATATCGAGCTTGGCCCAAATTACCGTTAAGCTGGGACGTCGATGCTCAGTTCTATGTGAGGGCTGCTCCCATCTCGTATGTCACTTACCGTCTCGGACTGGCAGGATTTTAGAAATACCGAGCACACGCAGTAGAGGGCCCGTGATTAATTGAATCAGTTGGCGGCTGTTACGTGAGGAACGAGAGATGCGGCGCAGTTTGAGGGGTCGCGCACGATTCAAGTCGCCGACGTGTGTGGAAATTTAATACGTAATTGACGATTAGTGAAAAAGTCCGTTCGTCAATATCGATCGTCGATGCTAACCAGTCTGAATGACAAAACTATCTGATTGATGGAGCTGACAAACATGTTAGTGATCTGATTAACTGCGCCCAACTTTTAAAATAATTAGGGCTTTGTCTCGAGAGCAGGACGACAGGGTGAGTTAATTGGCTTTAGTTAGGCGCACGGGCTGAAGCCTCGCGCAGTCTAGATGCCAATAGGGGGCAGGCTCCTCTCATAAATGTCACCGTATTAGGAGGAATCTGACAGTGCGCCCGCGAGTGAATATCATGTCTATTAAAACGATGATAAACGATACAGGCCAGATCCTTCCTCTAAGCTCGACACGGAGAATATACGATGAGCCTCACCCCTCTAAGCCATCACAGATTTATATTTGCCGAGTGATCCGCACCCCGGTTGGGTCATCTATTACCGCTCGATGTGTCGGAACTATGCGCCAGACTCGGACCAATCAATATGTAATTGAGCCCGATCGGTATTTGTGATGTCTGAGGCCAGGTATATGTGGATAGAAATGGCTCCCCGCTTGCCGTGATTGCCTGCGGTAGTGAGCCACCAGAGGGGGAGGCGTGTGAGTGGATGGTGGTCGGCGCACGGACCTATTACCGGTTCTGTGTCGGAGCGCCACTAATGAGACCAAGTTGAACTCCACCCAGACCCGTGCTCATATGTTTGCTTTCTCAATGTGAGGAGAGCTGAGAGGCGCAGTCCCCGATAAAGAACGCAGACTCATTTTACCTAATTATGACTCAAACTGGCTGATTTTCTCCACATTTGGAACACAAAATTGATCATCTTGTTGAATTTGTAATCCGAAACATCAAAATGTGGGTTTCCTTTTAGAGACGCAACCTTAACCAAATCTTACTGACTTTAACCCCACCCTAAAAGATGCTCTTCTTGAATGTCAATACTATTTGTAGGAATGCCATCATAGAAATAGATCTATTGACACATAGAAAGTGGGTCTGTTTTGGGACGCTCCACTTTAACCTTTATTATGGAAGTGCATCGTATTGCTTGATGTCATCTCTAAACATGCTCTCTGTTTTTTTTATTCCAGTTTGATCCAGGATAATCCTGAGGTTGCCATGGATTCCATCGTACACATCACACAGCACATGTCGGCCGCTCAGCGCAATGAAGTGGCGCGAATCCTCGCCACAATGGACACCGGATCCTCGTAGGCTCGACGGAAGTCGTCTGCCGGAGCACGTTAGGTCCTGTTGTTGTTTTGTTGTTGTGTGTTAGGAGTCGGGGAGGTGGGGAGGTTTGTCGATGACAGATGCCAAGATCGTACCGCTCTCACGTGGCCCTAGCTCAGGCGCTGACCAAGAATAATCGTGTTTCCGCATCGCACCTGGACGGAGGAAGCGATGCATCATCAGCCGAGCAGGCGCCGCATTGTGCCCGCTGCCTCCCCAACACCCACCCAACAGGTTAAATATATACACGTGCTTCAGCTTCAAGACCTTCCTCTCCCAATCACCTTTAATATTATACCGCCTTGGTCATAATACGTCACTATACGACCCGTATTATATATCTGTCAGATATTTACATCATCTGATTCATAATAGCGCCATCCGAAGGAGAGGTGCCATAAACCAGACGAGATTGTATATTTTTGTCCCGAGACAGAACTATAGTTATTATTGCTGAATTGAAGCGAGCAGCTGTTTTATATCTCATTGTTGGGGAATGTGTATGATAGAAATCCTGCCATAGCGATGCATTTTACAAGAGCCCGAATCTCTTTGTAAGATAAAGGAATTTATATACGTTGATCAAACTGGCATGAAGTTGTATGCTCTTGCTTTTAACCTTCGATATGATAGGGGCCCAAATTAAGCTAGAAGTAGGGTACTCAATTTGTCATATTTGCTCAGTATTTCTAAGTGTTCAGAAAGCGACGGCTTAGGGTATTATTACATAAGTAAAGAACAAGTGAATCAGTTTGTAAAATGTGTGTCATGTTAATAAGCTTGATGTACTCAGGGCTTGACACACAATAATCTATAATAATGCATCCTGTCAGTGTGTTTGCTCGCTATATTGAGTTGCATAGAGTTCCGTGCTTGTTCAATGCCAACATGTAATCTGACTTCTCTGTATGCTCAGACCGAGTCGGCCTGGATATAAGCTGTTATTGTTAGTGTTATAAAGTTAGTAAAAATGTAAGAATGGTAAAATGAAAATTGTATTGAGAACAGTGTGTACATACCTAGGCCTTGCCTGTTATAAGTTCTTGTCACCGGCAAATTTAGTGGTTTAATTTAATTTTTGTTCACGATTAATTTTATTAGCTCATTGTAAGTCACATATCACGTAACAACTTTGATTGCACTACAGGCTCTGCGATGTAACTTTATTTATACATAAACGTATTTGATGGTCCAAATTTTATAAAAGTAAAATTCGTAAAGTGCCAGATACGAGAATGAGTGATTTATAATTTATGCCTGAAATTAGATCTGACATTCATTGTAAATAATTACTGCTAAACTACCATTTCTGCTTGGTGAACAACTTACTATTATTTATTATGACTAATTGGTTATGAGTTCTGGTGATGGGAGCAATTACTGGTGTTTGCTTATGAATGACGCTGACGTCATGTAAATATATTCTTACAGACTTATTTTACAACCTTGTGCAAGATGCAAGTCAACCTTTAAAATGAAATGAGTACACATTCAAAGTAGGTGTATTCCGACACGATGTTAGCTCTCGACAAATTCTGTAAAGATTGCTATTATTTATTATATATATGTATATATTATATGAAAGCATCTACATGAATGTATTTTGTCATTATTTTATATTTCACTGTTCAAATATATTAGATGAAGTGAGCCTTAAAAATGTACTTTTGATAACTATCATTCCGTTGTACATGTATGAAATATGTATATGGTTGAATAGTCTTTCATCGAATAAAATTGCTATAACACTACCCCCTGCCTCACCTCAGTTGATAGCTACATCCGAGCGTCTGCACTTAAATCTGCATCACGTCAGGTAAATCACGCGCGCGAGAGAGAGCCCCAGTGATATATCAGGGAAGCATAGGGCGGGCGGCGTTTTATCTGACCATCATGTTCCCTACGAGAGTCATCGGACGTGGTCTTAGCATTGGGAATTGCGCCTCAATTTACGAAGGACTGTTTTAAAGGTGCACGGGGGTCTATTGTCTACTATGTTTTCCATCTGTACACGTTGATTTGATCATTGCATCACAGAGCTAGTTTGTATACATTGTGATTGTAGATCTACATATGGAAGGCTGTAAAACGAGGCCCTGGAAGTGCATTGATTTTTATTCTGGATGCCGGTTATCGAAGTCAGCCACAAATATCGAGATTTAGTGTTGTAACGCAAGCCACCAAATTGCAAACGCGGCGTCGATAGAAAACTCCGCTCGTCGATGGAAAGGCACCTAACACAATGATTGCTACGTTCTGGCTGGTTTGTGTGAATGATTTGGGGAGTTTTTGTGTTCGATTTCTTTATCAATACAAACCATTCTTCTGGCGTAATTGCATCAAGCAGAGCAAACGAGTATTCTGGATGTTTTCACCCCATATCCGGTAATCAGCAGTTGATTGTATTGACCGGTTCTGTGCGATAAGGAAAACTTGATATCGGCAGCGAAGCAAAAAGATAACAACACCCACTGAAAATAGAATTTTTTTATTGCTCCTCATAGCAGCTACAAAGATGATACAGTTAAAGCCAACCACAAACTATTATCGTTTGTTATTGTCAAAAATAGATATCTTTCTCTCCTGGTACTTGCGAGGCAGGTTTCCCGTAAGCCTCTCTAGTCACTTGGTCGTAGTCGGAATACTGATGTCTGCGAAACGGTTGAAGAAACATCGTTGTAGCTAATCACAAATCGGCATTAAAGGTTTAAGGGATGATGAGCATGAGGAATTATGTACAATGTGACGTGATGACTTAACAGAAAACTAGCGTCTCGGCGCTGTATTCCAACATGTAACTTAATTCCCATTAAATAGATCCAGAGACAGAATATCTTATGATGATAATCATAGAATTGTACTAAAGGTTTGGTGATGAAGTAACTGTGTTTCATAATCTAAATATTGTTTAGAAATCACGACATATTAACACGCTATTGAATATCGTGCAATTAATTGAATGTGCAAAACTTGTACATTTCGTAGTTGATTAAGACAGCTCATAGTGACCTACATCTGTAAATGGTAACTGACAATAATTTGATTAACAGTTATTACACATCACACGTTATATGGCTAAACAAAAAATCCAGAATTTATATCTAGGATAAGGTAAACTTACTAAGCTATTTTAAACAAAGCATACATTCTCTTTGATAATAAACCTCTATGTACAGTCAAGTGCAACTGCACCGAATCTCGTTGATCCCATTAAATTAAAACGAGGCTTAACCTAAATCCTCCTATTACTTAGAATTCTTGAGAGAATTCCACCATCGATTGAGGATTAGGTATTTAATTGACTCTCGTGACCAGGATCTGGCTCGTCGGAATCTTAACTAATTTCGTTAAACTATGGCCACCGTGTCATCCGGCTGACCCTCGACGGTACTGAACCCCTTTAGAAGCCCCCTAACTCACCTTCGGGCACGAGGGTTAAGCTTTAATAGAATGGCGCCTCCCACGTTTATCCCGTCCAATCAGACGGTAAACTGTTCCTAGGCCCTCTTGACCCACGGGATTTGCAGTCAGGCGGACCTTTTAACGGGGGTCCATTTGTCAGCGGGACTGACACGTGGAATTATGTCTAGCTGTGATTGTCTTCTGTGCTCTAAATAAACCGAGCACTACGAGCAAAGCTAGGCGACGATAAATACGGAAGAGAACATTCCAGTACTGCGTATTTGGCTGGAAGCCTTTTAGTTTTCCACCTTTTATCCGGATTCTACCACGCATAAATGTCTGAAATCGGCTCGAAATTGAGCCCGAGGCGGGCATAACAGAGAAATGAGCTCAGCGGAATTATGGTCCTTTTACAAGTCGCTAATGCTCTTTCCTCCGCTCTGCTGGCGATACTTTAGTAAATAAAGCAGGAACTAATTCGTCCCTGCCAAATTTAAGACGCAGCGCCCCCTCTGTGAGTGTTCCGAACACACGAGAGTTTACTTCGTATATTCCTCCTCGTACTCCTCGTCGTGGTAGTCATCTGCTCCATCATCCCCGTCACCATCATCCTTGTAATCGTTGTCGTCATTCGTGCCGCCCTGCGCATCCACCTTGTCCGGGTTCTCCTCATCCTCGTACTGGTAGTAGTAATAATAATAATAATCATGATCGCAGGTGAAATCTCGCAGGGGAGCCTTGATGATGGGCGTGTTCTCGAGGAAGTACGGTCGGGCGCATTCTAAATGCTCCACGTCGGTCATTATCTTCGATCTGTCAGTTTTCTTCTTGTAGTCGGTCTTAATCCACTTGAGCAGGCAGTTGCACAGCCATTCATTGCCGGCGAGGAAGATCTGTCTCTCATCCTGGTAATCCCAGTAAATCGTGCGATCATCGAGTGTGATTAAATTATTGTCGCGTAAATCTATTTTCTGGATGTTGTCGAGACCTTTTAACGCCCGGTAGTGAATTTTTTCGATGGAGTTCCCGCTTAAATCGAGCGTCTGCAAAGTGCGAGAGTTATTGAAAGATCGAGCGTGTAGTTTTCGGATTTTGTTGCGGCTAAGTCCCAGGGTCTCGAGGTTTGTTAAGGATCTGAAGGCCTCCTTGGGGATTTTTCTCAGCTTGTTGTCGTTTAGCTCCAGCGTACGCAGCGATCGCTCGACCCCCTCAAACGTCTTGGATGGGAGGCGATTCAACAAGTTCTCGTCCAGACTCAAATACCTTAGTGATTTCAGATTCTTAAACCAGCCTCGCGGGATCTCCTTGATGCCGTTATGGCCGAGCGACAGACCTTTGAGATACTTAAAGTCGCCCGTCGGGATCGTTTGCAATCCGTTTGCGAGATCAATTGAATCCAAAATTAGCAGATAAAGATGTGTCCCGGCGAACGAGCGATCGGCCACATATGCGATGGGATTTTTATCCAGGGCCAGGACCTCCATCCTCCGAAGATATCCGAAATCAAAGTCGCTGAGCGCTATTATACGGTTACCTGTCAGGCTGAGAGATCGTAGGTTTCTCAATAACCGGAGAGCATCTGCCGGCACTTTAGTAAACATGTTCTTGCTGAGATCTAGCGTCTCCAGATGGTACTCGAGCCCCCAGAATGCCAAAAAGTTCAGCTCCGAGATGCTGTTGTTCGCCATCAATAGACGTTCGATTTTCAGCCCAAAGAAGTCTCCCATCTGTACCGTGGTTAAGTTGTTCTGCTCCACGTTGACTGTCTTCACCACGTGCGGACCGACGTTGAATTTGGGTATGTCATTCAGTTGTCCGTTCTGACAGGAAATGCTGTAGTCTCCGTTGGTTTTGGCGCACGTGCACCTCGGAGGCAGCTTGAGTTCGCATCGCGGCTTCTTCGTCGCCGCTTCCGGTGGCTCCGTCACTTCCGGTGTCGGTGTGGTGGGCGGTGGTCGTGTGAGGACGGCGCCACTGGACAAGACCTGCAGCTGAGCCACAAGACTAAGTAATAACAATAGATGCTCCATTTTCATCTGCAACCAAAGAGAAGAAATTGAATTATTTCCATTCAATCGCCGAGAGCCAGCGCTAATACGTGGATCATCTAATTGAAATGAACAGTAGCATCTGCTCTAGGCTTCCTCAGGCGGGGTTTCTTCATCATTTGTTTCAAATCTACAGCCGCCCATACGTCCATAAAACGAGAGATGAATCGCTGGGTTCCAGACAGATATAAAACAATTGGCAGAGATCTGGATAAGAGCGGGGATATGCATGAAGTTAAGGCCGAATTTTCGTACTCTCCAAGGGCGTGAGTGATGCAAGTGATGCCAAATATTCTACTGCCTGTCAAACATGCACGCAGCTGGGGTTACATTGAAAACAAGCGTCTGTTCTGGCCATTTTACCCACGGTGTTTTGTTTGTTAGCTAATTGAAACTAGCAAACGTAACGCCTCAAGGGCAAGCAGGTCAAACGCTTCGTCAGCGGCTGAAAGTTTCGATGATAAAAACGTCAGCCCTGGAGAGTGATGCAACATGTTTGACATTGGTACTTGCGTATTTACGTTGACTTGAAGAACAATTGAGGCTTGACCTACTTTGGTATTGGTGTTTTGCCAAGAGTCATGGATTTATATAATGTTATTTAAAACCTGAGCATTTGAAACTAATCAAGCCACGTTGCAGGTTATATGAAGAGTAGAAGAGCACCAAGTGCGTGACTTGAGACTCACACACACCTTGACCTAATTAGTTCGCACCTACATATGGCTCCTGGGAACGCATTTAATTCGCACTTTACATCTCTGCCGCAAACAGTCTCTGATTACAAGCCAGCAAAGGGCAACGCATCAGAAGATGACTGGCATTTTATTCCGAGTCTCGTTCATAAATGCGAGTGTTTTTGTGAGCTTTATGTGGAGTACAAACAACCGTCCCCTCGAGTATCTTCTGAAGTATTGCTGGGTTTTTTTCATGCCAACCTCGGGTCTCACTGGGTAAAGCAGTCAGCACTTGTTCACCAATATTCAACAGCGACTTTGATAAAGGATTGGTTGGTGTTGCTCTTTTCGGCGTAGTCTATAAAGGTTCACCATGTCAACTGTAAACCCCGAGAGATGGTGAAAGTGGCGAGGGTAGGATCTGTTTTCTCCGCATCGCTCCCCGTTTCGGCTAAATTTGGACGGCGGGAAACAAAAAGCACACCTACTTGGCTCCTCTGCCTAGCACCTTACATGATCGGTAATGGAAAACCTTAATGTGCGTGACACGTCCCTCAAAAGCGAGTGTAAAAACAGGCGCCGTATAAGTTCAATATTGATGTGGCGGCTATGCAGACTTATTGCTTAATTAACTGCCGTGAAGGCATATGGAGGGAGCCATCACACAGAGGCAGGGTGTCGGGAGAGATTCCCCACGTGGCACTTCCTCAAGGGCACACTAGATTTAACGTGTCTTAATGTGGAAAATTGGCGCAGCGAGGCAGGGTCTGGACTTCAAAAGGCTTCCATTTAATTCTGTCATAATTCTCTCCAAATTGATGGATACGCAGCCTTCAAACGTATGAGTTGATTATTTCGGGGATGTGTCGCTGAATCAGGGCCTGATGCTCTGAGCATCCCTTTAATGGTCTTATTCTGTTTTCTCGTTTTGTAATCACCATAAATGGAGTCGCTTGCTCCCCTGAGGCCGAACATTTGCGACCTGCACCGATCGATTAAGTCGCCGACCAGCTCACCGTAGGAAATTCTGACCCCGGCCGACTCAATCATACAGAAATACTACCTATTGACCATACGGCTATTAGTGGCCGTGTCTTAACCAAACTCCGGGCTACAGCCAGCTTGGGTCACCCATCGTTACACAAGAGTCATGAGAACGATTTCTATACGTGCCACCGGTAGATGTATTGAGGAGACAGCTGAAGCAATTTGCCGGATACTCAGAGGCAGTTGAGTCCAACAAAACGTCAATTGCTCCTTCGCCGGCAGATTAAAAATCAGCAGATTTTTGCCGCGCTCTATTCACTGTCTAGAATAGGATCTGCAGCCAGAGGAAGACGCTCTAAAAGAGTAGATGCTTATCTTTATTCCATGTATTACACAACTGACTGGGAGGCTGCTTTCAAGGCGGTTTTCATGGAGATGTATCTGCATCTCCTCTCCGCTTGCCGGGAGAATCGCTTTCAGCTACATGGGAGGCCTATTTATCCCTTTGTCTTAAACGAAGTCAGGGAGAAGGAGTGAACATCCAAACGCGTGACCTATTTGCTCAAATATATATATAATGTTCTCAGTAAACTCCCGAGGAAAGAAAACTGCTTACCTATATAGCTCACTTTGATCCAATTATTTGGCAATCTATGGTATCATCTTTAGGAAATCACGCATGCAGTGATTATTATGTGAATAGTTTTACTCCCGAATGATCACACTTTTCAGCCAAGTACCATCCAATTAAAGGAGGCAATTCACATGCCGATGTAAACGCCACTTTGCAATTTCGCGGGAATCACAGAATCACTGTTCTCATCGATGCCGAGGAAAGCTTGTTTCAACCGGAGTCGATTTTTGGGTCTGCTCGAAATTAAGAAGCATCACACGAATGCCTACACCCGAGAGCTGCGAGTATCTTGTAAGTCAGGTAATACCCGGCCTTCACAGGCTATTGTCTGAAACTGGAGACGGCGTCAATAGACTGTGGTGAAGATACAACGGTGCCAATAGAATTCAGTAATCTTGTACCCGCCGAGAATCGAAGCCAAGAAGGCATGAAAAGTTGGGTTTTTCTCTCACTGTGGCGGACCACCACAGCGCACACAGATTGATCGGGAACCAAGTCGGCGTCTTTAGAAATTGTATGGTCTGCTTTATAATAAAGGCACGCAACTACAAACGACCCGTGACTTTAGCAAACGGTGCGTACTTGCAATTGGCTCAATAAGCAATTACGTAGTAGGGAAGAAAAGGTGAGCAAACCTGATTAGCTTTAGGTCCTAGTCCATCAGAGGAATGTCACATTTCGTCAGGTGGCTAGTCCAGAAACAAATGAATTGATCACGTTCATAAACATCGACAGCGCTTCAGGGGGATGCCGGGGGACACTTCTGGCGGGCTAATCCGGGAGTAATTTGGTCTTGCCGATGCATGAAACCCTGCTGCTGCAGCTGGCTCGCCAGGTTGCTTATTAATGATAACAGTTCCACCTCCGTTTAGATGATATCGAGCAGAGCGACCCATCGGCTGGCGAACGCCGGCGTCATGGTAAATTTCCAGCCGAGTAGAAGTGATCCGCGCATGATCGCTGCCAGTCACCGGCACCCACGCTCGTTAGTTCGTCCCCACCGCAGCCAATTTCGCAATCGACCCGAGCTTCCTTACGGAGAATTTTCTTGCCCGGGGCGCTGGTCCCGGCCCGCTCGTTTCCCGGCTGGCGACGCCCGGGGGCTTGCTGGAAGAGGATTAGGCGGGAAGCGGGCACGCGTACAGCGGACGGAAGGAAGTGGTCACCAGGGCCAGTCTGTCCCCGATAAAACATCCCAGGGCGGGAGAGCAGACGACAGCTTAATCAGGTGCACGCGAGGCGGGAAAGCGCGGACCGGACGTGCCGTTCTCCGTCCTGTCGTCTGCTGTGCGTCTCGTCTGGCCGACCTCTCTTCCGGCAGCTTTGTCGACTGTTTCCCCTCTCCCGCACTCCACTCAATACACGTTTCATTAGCCGGGGAAAACATTCCCCGTGGCGTTCCTGCGGCGGATACCGCTTTGACAAGACGACTCGCCATCCTCGCAGCTCTCATTCATCACCAAATCCGATAGCTTCAACTAGTCCATATTCATCGGCAGTCGGAAAACGCCCACGTCGAATGTTGGTTATCCGATGAAATATTTTACGAGCAAGGACAGGTTGGAGTTCAAAAACTTCGCCGGGATCATGTGCGGCGAGCCCATCCAATAGGAGAATAAAAATACTCCCCTCGAGCGGTGGTCCATTAAATTAATTTCATTTGGGTAGGCGATCGCAGGACATGCAGGACGGTGACATTTGAGAAGCTCGGCCAGGCTGAGCGTGTTGCCGAGTATGTCGATGAAAATCGGTGGATCGAATCGCCTCGCTTGCTTCCTAAAAACTGATTCCTCTGCCCCGGAATGTGAACAGCCGGTTGTCGTTTTCAGAAGAACTACTCGGGAAGGATTGGTAATTTTAATAAGTAGGAAGGCCGATAGATGTTTTGACAGGATAATGAGAAATTTGAGGCTCTGTGATCAGATTGCTACAGAGACGACAAAAAGTCAATGACATTTCGACAAACGTTTACTAAATCCAATAGCATCAGAATCAAGAGAGCAGATCAAATATGTTGATACGCAGGCTTGTTATCACGGACTGTGTATAGTACCTCGAGTGAAAAGTATATCAAATTTTCTATTTTCTCCACTGTCCTACGCAATATACCGTGATGCTTGCAAGGATCAATAAGTGTGAATCTATTGGTACAATTCTGAACCCAAGGTCCAATTTGTTTGAGTCACTACAAGCGGACCCACCCCGATCTCATTTATAGGAGATCTAGCAATAGACCCGTGTGATTTTTAACTTTTAAACCAGTTATTGCTCCATAATTTCTCTTGCCAAAATACCACCTACTGCACATCGAGTGCGGCGAATACAAATTGAACCCGAACTATTTCCTAATCCCGATGCAAATATTCACTGGCAGGTTGCTTTCAAACTCTGAGTCCGCATTGCATGGCAAGTCTGTACAAATACGTTTAACCCATCAGAAATCTTAGCAGTGTCACATATGATTTTTGCCACTTCACTATTCTCTCCAGTGTGGCGACGGCAGAAACGTTTGAGTTGCCCGCGATAGGCGAGATATCAACTCGTCTCTCCGCAATCCCTCATAAGCCACCGCTAAACATAAAGTTTCTTTTAACTGACACTTGGTCGATAGCTCATAAGGAATCCTCGGCACACCTCGTTCTTTGTCACTGTCAGAGCGGGGATGAGAAATGCGGACAGCGAGTCGTGAGGTATTAACAGTCTCTACAGTTAACCAGTTCCGAGCTGATCAACTATAAAGGCAGCTAATCAGAAAATAATCGATCGCGAGCCGAAGTAAATAGATCGATGGCTAAAGTAAATATCTTCGCGTAATAGTCTGGGCGGAGAAGGTAACGTGAGCCGTGTTTGTCACATTGTAGAGATTCGCAAAGGAAGTCTTTATCGATGGTCAAGAACCATTTGACGCTTAGTTTGATCGATTCCAAAGCCTTGGTTGTTTGAGAATATAATTCAGAGGAGAACGTAACAGTTACTTCTGGTTTGTGTAATATTTTGGTTACATGAAGTAGTTACCTTATATATAAATATGTTCGTGTAATCGTCTTAATTTGAAGGATGCAGAATTGTGTAAAACTCCTCAGCTTCCATGTGCGTATCGTGTACAAGTTTAGAAACCGAAATCAATT
>JAXGGS010473484.1:0-11477 GCA_035585475.1 Armandia brevis
TGGCAACCGAATATTTCCACGTTTATGTTCTGGACCTGAATGAGGAAGTGCAAAGTAATTGTAATAAAGATTTGCGTCACTGAGGTAATCCAATGGGCGTATCTCTGCATGCATCAAGTCCCACACATTCTGTACAGCTGCAACCACGTATCGTTGTTGCATTCATTTAGCAATTGCATGAACACTATGATTGGACTTTTCTTTTCCTACTGACCCCTAACCGTAACCGGTCCGGTTAAAATTGTGATTTCCGCCGACCAACAAAATATGTGGCATTTTCACAATCCATTACCGGCATTTCAGTTAATTTCTTTACATTTACAAAAATGTAATTGTTTTGTCCCCAATCAATAAATCAGCTACTCGATGAGTACATTTGTATATTTATAGTACAATGTATTAGTATCATGTACAAATCATTGGGCTTTTGTTCGTCGGATTGCTTTTGACTGGGACCTGGCCTATAGTCAGTCGGTTGATCCGGTGCTTCTTGGTGTGGAGATTTTTTTTACGGCCGAATCACATGCATGCGCAGGCTAGTCATGATGGTCTATGTGTGGATGAACCATGTCCTTGGAGCACGCGCCTTTCCGTATAAGTACACGTCGATTATCATGCAGTACATTCTGCTATTACAAGTAAGCAGGTCAATTCTGAACTGCAAATTAAAAAGATAAATGAGATATAAAAACTTCGTTTTAATATACTAAGTCTTTACATTAAAATACAGAATTAATATTAATAGGGAATACATTTATTTTTCAGTTCTAGTAGCCACATGCATCCCCTTGTGACGGACGCTTAAATTCGCTCACCCCTAGAGTTCCATTTACATGTACACTCTTTTTTGATGACGCTCGTCATAAAGAACCAAATTTATTGAGCATGCCCCCATATCCCCATTAAACTCGATCTGAAGTGTATCACATCTCTTAAGCTCTCTTAATTGCCTGATAAGAAGACTGAAATGACCCATTATTGCGATCTAACTAGAAACAATACTCGACCTAGATACATAGACCTTGTGCTCAAATTAGCGCAATTGGTTATACCGCGGGTGTGACATGCAGGTCCCCAAGTATAAAATGTTTTTCTATTATTCTCAATAAATGTAAAGACAGTCGACAGTCACACATAAAATAAATTATTCTTCGATATAACGCGTGATCCGCAGTACAGCAAGGGTCTACTGCGCGCATGTACATGCACATGTATAAAGAAATACTGTAGATATCCTCTGTAAGGCGGTCAGCGGGGAACAAGCCTAAAAAACGCCTTACAAAGAATACAATGTAATTTATATGGACCCGCGTTATAGAGAACAACAGAAACACAAATCGAGGGACACGGTAGACCCGCCTTATAAAAGACCGCCTTATTGAGGATATCTTCAGTAACTTGAATTAGAATGTAATCCACATATGTGGTAAAAGCCAGTCTTACCCCTCCACTCGGGCGTTATTGTTATCCATGACCCATGCTAGTGGATCAGCCAGCCCCTTGTTGATGTGACCAACCAGCTCGCCCATCATATTTAGTACTTGAATAGCATTGCTATCGTGCAGGTTATTTGATTTTCTGGTAAGCTGTACTCAAAGACATGTACAACATGTATTAGATAACGATTTAATCACCGGTGAAACATAAAATATAAAGATTTACAAAGAACGCATGATGAAAGTACATCAGAAACTTAATTACCTCGCCTCTGTAGTATTTGAGACCGACGATTTCTCCTCTTATGGTACCATAACACACTTCTGGATTCATATTTTCTTTTTTGAGCGATGTTTTCTAGTTTTTATTTCAATCTCAATGGAATCTTGCATATTCATTTCCAAGGGAATTGTTCACACCCTCTGTATCCGTGTATTGAATATTTCTTCTAATTTCGTCTTATCTCCCATTTAATTGCGCCAACAACTTTTTGCCTGAGTTCACATGAGTTTGGCCGTGCATTATCGAAAAAGTCTGTCTGACCTCTGAAGTGCCATATAAAGCAAGTGGAATGGTGTCATTTTTCTGACGGTAAATTTGGGAAAATGGTTGATAATTATTTCCCCTCAATTTGGTCAAAATTAAGCAGTTTTGTCCGTCCGGGTTCCAGACGGCGGGAGGGGGTGGGGGGAGTACTCAGTTTACCTGAAATTGCCCTACATGTATGCGGGGCCCCATTGCCCCCAACCCCTTTGTCCCAGCCTCCGAGCTCACTTTGAACCCGATTGGTGCCAATCGGCTCATATTTGGCGTACAAGCAATTTCGGAATGTTTAAAGAGATTCCTACTGGTTCAGCTCACTATGCCCCCCCCCCCCTAATTTAGGGTGGGGATGTGCGGCTGTCGATCCGAATTCGGGGGCTACAGTGACTGCCCCCCGACTGAATTTCCCACATTTTTAATACCCCCAAGCTTTGACTTAATTAGTTAAGATTGACCCCACATTTGGATCGACCGGCCGAATATCCCCCTCACCCTCCCCGAACGTTGAGTATACTGCGTTCCTCATCCCGTGAAACTCCGACCACGCGCCGATCACTAGAAGAACAACACGAACAATCTGATTTCAAGCATGCGCACGATCAATTAAAGAGTGATGGGTTTCCCGCCAAAATATCTCTGAGTAGTGACTCAACCCAGGTATACTGCTTTTGGAGATAACCATCAAAAGCGCGTTTGCAACAAAAATATGACCATTTCTTAATCTGTGAGAGGCCGGGTTTGAACTGTAGAGCATCAAGTCGTTAGATTAGTTTTGAACTTTGATTCCGATGATATGTATGAGTCGTCATTAAGTATTGCCCTTACTACACTTAAGCGGAGTTTTTGTAAGATCAAAAATGAACAAGAATTCTTGTTCTATCAAAGGCGAACATAAATACATTTTTATTTTCCTCCATAATACTGAGGTTTATAACATGGACATCTATTCCTAAACAATCCATCAGTAACTTATAAGACCCGATAAATCCAATACAATGATGCATGGACAAGTAAAATCGTGTTAAAAAGCAGTGTTGTTGATATTTTGATGATCAAAATATTTGACAGTTGTCGAAAGTGACCAAAGACATAATTAATCAACAATAAATAAATAAATACAATAGATTAACAAACCGGTAATTTGGCTTTATGCAGATAACTCTAAGCTCTAACTTAACTAATCATAGACTAAGTCTCTTCGGTACTATCATATATTTCATGGCACAATCTTGTAGCATATGTAACATGATAAATTATTTATAAAGATCAGCACAATGTTAAATTTATTTACGGCATTCAAACCTCAGGTTTTGAAAGTAAACGGATAATGTTTTTCAAAGATCTCATCTGAGAGGTTTTTATATTCGAGCATAAATGATACCATACAGTTTGCAACCGCTCCGGTGAATCTGTAAATGTCACCTTTGTGGATATCATCTCCCAGTTCAGGTCGACGGGAGAACGTGGTTGAGCCTGACGGACAGCCCTAATGAGGCTCTTCTTGTGTTGTTTTTTTAGTCGAAATCTGGCGTGTGATTTTGTCCGAGATCTCAAGGGCTGATTCGATAAAAGATCCTTCATCTGTAATTGTCTTTGATTTCCGCATCCAACATAAGGACATCTGAATTAAAGTGCAAAATGTGGTGATTAAGTCACTACAGCGCGCGAAGATCGACATATCAAACGAAAAAAACACGAAATCCTAGCCGTCCGGTCAGGCAGATGTGCTTACGTTGCTATTACGTCGTTGTTATTTCTTCGATCAATGTACTCAAAAATAGCCATCTTTTCATAGTTATGATTACAAAACCTGTTTTTAACAGGATCAATCATGACTTTCTGGGTGTAAGGGCACCTCAAACTTTCTTTCACGGAGACAACTTCAATGTCCTGTGAGGATTCCATGTCGATTGATTTATCCAGACAGACTGGATGACTGTCATCATCGATCGGAATAATGTCATGCTCCTAATAATATGATAAGACACAATAAATCAAGTTTTGGCGAAGCAATGTACATAGCATGCCTTAAGACTAAGGACTTAGAACTTTTAAATGCAAACTTAACACTGACTCACTCTACATCCACGGTTGCATCCAGAAGAGGCTCCTTGGGATGATGATTCTCCTGAAGAATCTCGAAATAAATTCAAAGTCTTTCAATTATTAATTTCGAAGTACAAAATGTAGTTACAGAATCAATTTCAATATAAAAGCAATTGTTAATTTAAATTGCTCCGCATTTATTTCGAGATTCTTCAGAAATAAAGCTGTCACAATATCAATTATTACCTTGTTCATCATCAGATCGTGAACTCTTTTGTTCATAATTCCTGACAATATCACGAAGATTACAGAGAAGCAATGTGCGGTCAACCTCCGCACTTTCAGTCATAATATTCTGGTTAAAACATACAACACTTACATGCAATTGAAATTTCGATCATGATCAGTGTTCTGGTGCGAGCGATGATGGGATGCGGCAGAGGGATTACGAATTGTATTTTTAGCATTTGCACTTCTGATTAATGGTATATACAGTAGCGATATATATGTAACACATGGACACTCAAACGTACCTCATGTGTGGTACTGCAACCTGGCTCTCCTAGAATAGGTGCACGAGGGATGCTTCTGCTTGTTCCCTTATAATGCCTTTTACGGAGATAAATACCACATCGCCGAAAACGCTCCCTGACCATGGCCTCTGAGTAAGCCGCGCCAAAAATGGTAATATCGATAGGTATATTATACCCATTACCTTTTCTACACGGTTGAGGAATACATCTTTATGTAGGAAAGAAACATATGTAATTTAGTTAAATGTTAACTGTAATTTGTCAATAATTGTAGGTGGTTACCGAATAAGCACATACATTGTAGTTATAAAATGTATTACCCCTCAAATCTTGCTTTGTCGTTTTTCATAATCAAAGCTATTGGAGCTGCTGTTTGCTTATCAATGTGGCCCACCTGCTGTCCCCTAGAATTCAGAGCCCGAACAGCATACCCACCAACAGAAGTATTTGAGCATCTTACCAGGATTACTCTGTCCCCACTTGAGACCTGTATTTAAGCGAAGTGTGATAACAAATGCGTACGGTGAATTATCCTGTACAGAACGCTTTAGCTTTCCAAAAAAAATTGTCACATTATTCATCAGTCAAACTTGAAGTCTGATAATATTTCCATCCAGAGAGGTCAACATTTGGCATGTCATAATGTATTAGGAATTGCGGTATCAGCGAATATAATCCATAGACAAAGTGTCAGAAAGACCGAACAGTACCTTGGCATGTATTTATTATTTAGAAAAGTAAGTAGCATGGTATGTCTATAGAATGATGTAAAGGTATCAAACAGAACAGTTGCCGTCAATATACAATTATTTGAGTACAAACCGTTCCTCTGTAATATTTGAGCCCAACTATGCTGGTGCTGAGAACGCCGTAGAATACTTCATCCTCATCAGCCTCCACTTTCACTACAGAAACCGCATCATTATCTGTTTCGCTGTTTTCATCATCAGTCGATGAAGTTATAGTTTCTGCATCAATCGAAGAGGCTGCTGGAAAAACATTTTCCAATTCATTGCAGTCGGTTTCTCGTGAAAGGAGACAACAAAGACATATTTTATCGTTATTTATCGTTATCATTGTCAAACCTGTTAAATCCACTTCAGACTCATTCTCTGATATTGAAGAGTTAATAGATTCCACAGACGAATCTGTATCCCGATCTGTACCGATCTCTGCAGTGGGAAGATCATCTTGGATCACAACTTCGTCGTCGGAATCGGGTGAAGAGACATTTGTAGTTGTTACTTCTACTTCGGAGGCAAAGTTCTGTACGTATTCTTCTATGAAAATTGGCACCAAATCTATCAGTAAAATGACATGTTTAAGCTATCGTTCAGTTAAGATAGTTAAGATAAGACTTCTGGGTTGCAAACATACATGAACAATCAAGCGGATATGATTCATACGAGCAATATGGCGCAACATCACACATTTTTCTCAAACAAACTCTGAAATATTAACCTTGACATTGACCATATAGTTGCATGTTTTCTAAGCTATTAAAATTACATTTATTAAAAACCCTTTTCCAAAAATCCCTTTAACATACCTATGAATAGGTCATAAAATATTCTTTCTGCTAAAATTCATCGCAAAAGAGTAGGCTTTTGTCCAACCATAATTAATTTAATCAAATGTTGTCAACCATGACGCGCACCTCGTAGGATCTAAATAAAAGGGGCGAGCTCCCAGAATTCTGATTTGCCATTCCTCCTCACAAGTACGAGTGCCTTGTGCCGATCATCTGGTAAAGGCCCCACACTGAGCTATATAGGGACCAGGCTATAGGGGATCGGCTATAGGCCTATAAAAAAACATTTTACGACATAGTCTATAGATCATTGGAAATTAAGGGTCCAATTGAGATTTTTTAAATTGAGGTCAAAATGATTAAAAGTTAAATTAAAGGGGCCTTCTTTCTATCGGCCAGGACACGATCACCTAGCTCCCCCCTCATTCCCTGCTGTGGATCTACCCTACTGCCAAGGCAATTATACTCCAAATGTCCCATTCTGAATCTGCTAATGTGATGGACAAGGCACTCGATTACGAGCTGGAGTGACTTCAGCCTGATTCTTGGAACTTGACTTACCTTGCGAGGCTCCAATCGCATCATCAAGATTTGCTGCCATCTGCTGAATTATCTCGATGTATTGATCAACAGTCGAACCGACAGTCTGCAAGTTACAAGTGTTATTGCTGTGATAACATTAAAGGGGATTTTTATGATGAGTTATACTTTAAAGTAATTCAACTTCATCTACATAATGTCACTCATCTTTGGGGCAAGTTTGGACGAAGTTGTGGTCTGGTTTTCTCGGTATAACGCATAACAAATTAAGTTTTACGGAGTTCGAAATTCCCGCTGCCTCTCTGTGAACTCAACCGGAAGCTCCTTGCGGCACAACCGCTACCACCTTGATATGTACCAGTAGATTGCGCCACCGTATGTGGTCACCTGCAGCCCTGGGGCCCATAATACCCCATATTAGTTCAATTCAATTTCAATTTAAAAACATGTTTATTCACCTTCCACAATATTATTACATAATAGGATCGGCACAGGAACAATCATGTGGTAATGTAACTTATATGGAAATGATGATAGTAATAAACAGTAATAAATATATATACAGGGTTATGTTGACAGAATTTACATTATTATAAGGCAGAGGCTATATCCACAGTAACTGTGGATATAGCCGCACAATGCCGTATCTTTTCTTACCCACATAAACGATGTTCTCCCCCTTTTTACATGTCCTCTCTCCTTTCTCTTTTTTCTAGAATGAAGTATGAGCCACCCCCCTGGCCGAAACTCCAATAGGAGAGCCAAAGAAGCAGCTAGACGACGCAAATTCGGCACCTGTAAGGATCAAGCAGATCAAGTAGAATGGAGGCTCAAAGTTACCAAAGAGGCCTCAAAGAAAAAGAACACGACCGAGAATCTTCAAATCACCTGTAATAATATTCGATGTATTAATCATCCCGCTACAGGTCTCATCACTATCACCAATGCCTTACATGAGGAACTCAGACACTCAGACATCGCCTGCATTATGGAAACTATGCATTACGCTAAAATCTCCTTAGCTGTTCCCGGCTTCAGCACAACCACTAAGACCAGAGACGTCCAGGATAAATTTCACGCCAACAACGGTGGCCTATGCCTCCTCATCCGACACAACATCGTAGAAGGCACTGAAATCCTACCAATGGAACACCCAGATGTCTTCGTTGTAAAGCTGAAAAGAGCCTTTTTTCACATGGAGGAAGATATCTTCATCTACTTCGTATACAATGTAGGGGATGGCTCCGAGGTCATGAAGTCGTACATCATCCAGGCTTGGAAGCTGTCCAGGAAGATCTCTACGACAGACCAGATGACGCGAAGATATGTATAATGGGCGACATGAACGCAAAAACAAAAACCCTACCAGACTGGATCGAAGCCGCCCCCCTCGGCGAGGAGGATCAAGCAACCAACTTCCCCTTCACCATGGACATCCCTCCTAGAGCCAACATGGACAAGGACCTTAACCCCAACGGTCCAAAGCTCCTAAATTTCTGTAAGGAAACCGGATTCGCCATCATGAATGGTAGGTTCCCCGGGGACCCACACGGCACCTTCACCAGATCGGACAAGCAATCCACATCGACCCTGGACTACGGGCTCGCAAGCCCAGCACTCTGGACGGACATCGTAATTTCTCAGTAGGGCTTGTCAACGAACCACTACGGACGGATCATCTCAGCATCCACGCCGTTTTGCGATGCCGGAAACCACCCACTCCTCCTCCCGAACCAGTCAACCTCAAAGCAATCCCCCAGTACAGATGGACCAAGGAAATGAACGTCTCCATTCCCAACACCCTCACCTCCTTCCTCTTCTCCTCCTCCATGTCTAAACTCACCCAGAGGATCCAATCGGCTACAGACATATCAGAAGTGGAGGACATCCTACATGATTTCTCGGAAGCAGCCTTACATCAGATCCATCAAGTAACCCCCGTGAGGAAAGTAGTACACTCAGGGCACCACGATCCAAACTGTGTCCACCAACCAGACAAACCTTGGTTCGACGACAGCTGCCAACAGATGGTGGCTCTCATCAAATCTCTGCGAGGGAAGAAACCACTAGAGAGAGACGACACACGCCAATCTTTCTGCAAAATCTTAAAGCTTTTTCACGCCATGAAAATGAGGAAGAAAAACCAGTACAGGAATAATATCCTAAAGTCAATGCTCACAGTGGAAGACAAACCTACAGGGTATTACTGGGACAAACTAAGGGAACTCAAGGGAGAAGCGTCTAACACCGTCAAGAGCAATCCCATCACTGCCGTCAGACGGAAAGCACACTACTCCGTCGATTACCACGTGAAAAGAGATGACTTGAAAAAGCAGGAATTCAAACTGGATTTCATGGCATCACCTTTCTCAACAGAGGAAATAGAGAAAGTGTTCCACAAACTGCATAATAACAAGTCCCACTACATTGATGGTCTATGCGGGGAGTTCCTCAAATATGGATTTCCACACATCAAGGAGTTCGTCACGGCACTCTTCCAGCTTCTCAGGGCCAATTCCATGTATCCAGCAACCTGGAAAGAGGCAGCCATTATCCACCTCTTTAAAAGGGGCAGCAGACTGGAACCTACCCACTACCGCGGGATCGCAATCAGTAGCGTCCTAGGCAAGATCTTCTCCTCACTCATCAATAACAGGCTAATGGAAGCCTTTATTGAACTGGATATAGATAACTACTACCAAGGAGCCTTCAAGAAAGGATTTAGGACAGCGGATCACGCATTCATCCTAAACACAGCTATAGAAATGTCCAAACTCCAAAACAGCTTCATCATCCTCACCTTCGTCGACATGCGGAAGGCCTTTGATTTAGTAGCCTGTCATAAGCTCCTCCTAAAACTAAGGCAATATGGCCTTGGCGGAAACACCATGGATCTACTAGAGGAGATGTACTCAAACGCAGAGTACAGAATCAAGATGCCAGAAGGGCTCTCCACCCTCTTCAAAATCAGTGCCGGAGTCAAGCAAGGAGACCCTATGAGCCCTCTGATGTTCCTAGCCCTGATAGAGGACGTCATCCACATCTTCGACGACACATGCACACCGTTTGCACTCGGCCTCCTCCGCCTAGCAATCCTCCTGTAAGCTGATGACGTCATCCTCTTCTCCCGCTCATTTCAAGGAGCCCAGAATGCACTCAACAAACTGAATGCATTCATGACGGAATGGAGCTTACAGATCAATGTGGAGAAATCAAAAGTAATGATAGCCGGCGCCGACAAACCCACCAAACACAGACCGGATCTGAAGATAGGCGACACCCCCCTGGAATACGTGAAGACATATAAATATCTGGGTCTTGATGTCACCCCAGACGGCCTCCAGAGCGGCGAGCAATCGATGGTATCCAGATGTAAGCGGGCCATGGTCGCCCTCTACCCGGCAATTAAGGGTGCTAGCCTCGCCCTCGCGCCGATTGCTACCTACTCAGCCGAGCAATGGCTTCCCCTGAAAGACGCCAACAGGATCGCGGAACTCGGCCCCTTCCAGACGTGGGATGACGCTACCACACACACGCTGGCTATGGACGTAGCCCAGATCGGCTACCTCAGACAAGTTCTCCACCTCCCTAAACATACTACTATTCTCACTATAAGAGGGGAAACCGGCGTCTCCCCCTGGTGGATAAACGCCACGGTGGCACTGAGGAAGTACCTTACCCGCCTTCAGGGCGATGAAGTCTCACCCCTCCTCAAGCAAGCGTATCTCGAACAAGTCCACATGATGAAAGGCGGGCACATCTGCTGGTTGTCCGGAACCCACAATCTCCTTACCAGCCTCGGCCTGGATCCATCTAATCTAGAGGGTAGTAAATACATCCAAAATACCTGGAAGATATATATGCACTGGTTATCAAGACTGTGGGAAAAGCCAGAGGAGGATACCAAAGTACATTTCTACAGGAGCGTAAAGAAGGTATTTGAAAGGGAAAAATATCTTACCTCGACCCCTCTAGCTGTTGCCATGCCAACCCTCCGCCTCAGAACCTCGACCTCCGCCGTCACCATGGTATCCAGGATGACCCTACCGTCCAGGAGATTAACGGTAGCATCCAGGCTAGCAAGCGCCCCTGGCTTAACTACGTCCGGGAAGCCTTACAGCGCCTCACGCCAATCCAGAAGAAGACGGCCACTAAACGTAAAGCGATGACGACGCCGATACACCACAGGTACCATCCCACCAAGACACAGCAAAGAAAGCCCAAATGGACCCTCCCTCAGCAGTGACAGCCTGACGTGCCGATGATATTAATATGTAGAGTAAATCATACTCAGGATATATGCCTGATAGAACAATCCTAAATCATAGTCAGGATATATGCCTGACAGGACATATCATCTCCATGCTAGTAATAATTCATAGTCAGGATATATGCCTGACAGGACACTCTTAACTCATAGTCAGGATATATGCCTGACAGGACATACTTAACATAAAATCTTCAAATCATCAACAGGATATATGCCTGAATGAACTCTAAATTAGTAGCCGGAGACGCCAACTTGAAAGTTAACTTTTTATATAACTATTAAAACATTCATTAGTATTTAAACATCATGTGTCTCCTCTTTATTACAGCATTTCCTTTCAGTTCTCTTATTTCCTTCTCTTTTCAGAGCCACGCACCTTTTTAAATAACCATTAATTAAATAACTCTCCTCTACATTACATACTAATGCCCCTCTCTCCTCAAGTAATATGCCACCCCCACCCCCAAGAGGACCTGGAACCCGAATACCCAAAGCTTAAGTTATTTCACTCACAATCACGTCTATATTTGTGCGCTCATATAAGCGCTCCCATACTTGTACAAGAAGGGGCAAATAA
>JAXGGS010473595.1:0-11476 GCA_035585475.1 Armandia brevis
ATTTTATCCAATGTTATAATTTTTATCTCCACGCATGTACAGCGCTTAGAGCTAAATAGGATAAGTGCTATATAAATAATAATAATAATAATAATAATAATAATACTAATAATATTTCACGGAAGTTGCACCTCATCACCGGGTTCCTCAAGGGAATGCGGTTGTCATTCCTTTCACTCAGCAACACTTCTCTCTTGAGTTTGTTGATATTCTACAGAATACTTTATTAACTTGTGATCATGACGAAAGTAATACAACATGCGAAGTGTTCGAAGGCTTCCTGCTAACTAACGGTAATTTAAATTTCGAATAAGGGCTTTAGAGATTTGGCAGTTACTTCGGGGAATCACGTGATAGACAAGTGTTTTTTTTCAAGACCAGTTTTTTATTAAATAAGCCATATAAGCATATGCATATTTGTGTCTGATACAATATGTTGAATCGAATGCCATGACATTGTCAGACTTAAAAAAATATTATTATGTTGGTGACCGTGTCTGTCCAGATGGCATTCTTAAAAAGAATTCAGCGTACTCTCTGTGTAGTTGGTATGCCTTCTTGAGGTAGATGGACAGATTGTTCAGAACCTTAGGGTTGCCTGATGTGAACAGACATCGCAGGAGCTCCACAGTGTGGATGCCTCTTGGAGCGTCGCTGGTGATGACGTAGCAGGTGTGGAGGTGGTGGTGGCGGTTGCACTCTATCACAAAGTGCAGCTCGTCCTAGTACATGCGGCAGGACCAACAGTTCCTGTACTCCTTCCTCACCCCCAGCTAGCCGCCAGTCTCGCACGCAAGAGGGTGGCTGCGCATGCGGAAGCTGGCCAACCTCTTGCGTGTGAGACTGGCGACGAGACTTAGGTATCCACAGGCACCCCTACCCTTCACAGGGCTGTTGAGAAGGGTGTGTAGTGCCCCTTCTGGACTGCTGATGGCTGCGTCGTCCAACTTGGCTTAACATGATGCCCTCCACTTTGACTTGAAGCCCTCCATGAATGAGTCCTTCTGATGCCGGTGCACCATGTGCTGGCTATTCCGCAGTCCGTGAGCGTCTTTTGTAGTATGCACACCCAGTGGTTTTTCCGGTCCATTGTCAGGTTGTCGTAAACCTGAAAGCTTTTTACCGACCCACAGTTTGTCCGTGCAGAACATGCCGGCCCAGAAGGACACCATGCGTTGCCGTAGCTTGTCCTCCAGGGAGAGGACATCGAGTTCGCGCTGCCACATGAAGGTCGGGGTCGAGCGCTTGACACCCAGCAGGCCTATGTGGTAGTCATTGTAGAACGTGACAGCCTCCTGGTATGCATTTTGACCCCACCATTCGCTGCCGTACATCAGGATGGGCTCGAAGAGTGTGTTGAAGTCCAGCAGCTTGTCGGGTATGCTCTGGAAGTACCTGCACTGGTACCTCCTCATGGCAAAGAGTGCGCCCTTGCCTTCTTGACCAGCACAGAGACAGACTTCTTCAGGTTGCCGCACTTGAAGAAGGTTAAACCTTGAAAGTTGAAGCTGCCGACAATCTCGAGTCATGTCCAGTCCATTATGAATCTATGCGCTGAATGGTCCTGCTGGTTGAAGATTATGACTTTCGTCTTGGCCTAGCTGACCTTAAGGCCCCACTTGTTACAGTAGTCCTGTGTTGCGCGAAGAGTGTCAATTAGCCCCGCCTTTGATGACCCCATGATTACACAATCATCTGCACACTATCATGGCGCAGAGTAGGACATGCCACTTTATGCTGTTGTCGGGTATCCCTCTTGCGATGTGAACCTCCAGGTCCTTGAGCAGAAATGCAGAGTGTTTCTCATAGATAGAGATAAGATGATCTCTGACCAATTACATTAATCCGCCAGGAGTAACATCTGTCTGGTGCGGGTCACTCAGGTGTGATCGCGAACGGTGTCACTCCCATTGTGGTGCGGCAAACACACCGTGACAAACACCGGACAACTAAATACAACATATTTAACGACTGTGCTACAAGATGACACTTGTAGCGGTCGATTTCTCCCTCTCTGTCACACTTCACCTTGAAGACCCACTTGCTTCCTACTGCCCGTCGTCCTTCAGGTAGTTAGGCAAGCTCCCAGGTGCCGTGCTCTCTCAGGGATTCATACTCGTTTTTTGTAGCTTCAAGCCACTGTTTCGCATCACTGGACTTCATCGCTTCAGTCATGGTCCTAGGTTCAAGTCCTCCTATGGCCTCAAACATGTGATGTTCAGTGTCTTCTTGGGTGCAGTACACTTGGTCGTACCCATATCGGACGGGTTGAGCTCGATCCCTCTGAGGCGGTGGTTCCGGCTGGCTGTGGTCGGGCAGCAATCTCCTGCGTTACTGGCCTGGTGGGCGGATTTGAAACTTTCAGTCTTGGAGGTCAAGACAGTTACCACATTTGGTAAGGCTGCAGCTCAGTCTAAGTTGAACGAGAATTCAGACTTGTTGAAGGTGACATCTTTCCTGTTGATAATATGTCTGCCTGATTTGTCCATCAAGCGTTAGCCACAGGATCCGCGAATGTAACCAACAAATCACAGCTTCTCCGTCTTCTCCTCAAGCTTCTTCCTCTGCAGTTGTGGTATATGTGCATATGCTATGCACCCAAATACCTTCATCGTCTCAAGATCAGGCTTCTTTCTGTACCATGCTTTGTACAGAGTGATCTTCCCTCCTAGTGCCTTGGTCGGCAGGTGGTTGGTGATGTACACGGCGGCATTCACAGCTTCTCCCCAGTACGCTTGGCAGGTCGGCATGGTACAGCATTGCCTTTGCTTTCTCAACGATCATCCCGTTCATCCGTTCTGCCATCCCGTTCTGCTCCGGAGTGTGTGGAATGGTCATTTCATGTTTAATCTCCTTGTCGCGCAAATGTTTCTTGAACTCCTTACTAGTGTACTCGTCCCCGTTGTTGGTGTGTAAGGCACCGATCTTCAATCCCGATGACCTGGTAATGCTCTTGGTATATTCTTTGAAGCGATCCAGGGTCTGTGACTTGGGTGTCATTGGATAGACAGCCCAACACCTCGTCAGATCGTCAATGAAAGTATTTGCTGCCCCTGTGTGTTGCTACTTGTACAGGCCTGCAAACATTGCTGTGGGCGACTTGGGCGAGTGGCGGACGGACTTGGCCTTGGTACAACCTTTGCAGAAGTTCAGCTCGCTGTCCTTCGTGATTGTCACCTTCAAGTCTTCTTGTCAGCTGATTACCTGACTCATCACAGGTACACTCGCATGTCCCAGGCGCTTATGCCCGAGATAAACTTCGTTGTTGACTGCAACTCACGCGGTTTCCACTCCTCCTGGCTTCTCGGCTTGCCCATTTAAAATCAAAAGGCTATCTTCTTGGGTCCCGGTCGCGATTGTCTTACCGGTCTCACTCTTGATAACACAAGTATGTCCATCCAAGGACATTTTTCGACCACCAGTTATGATCGACCTACCTACCTACCCCTATCGGTTACAATATGGCCGTCCCCCAGCTTCATCGATTGGCCTTTCGTCAGTGTCTCATAGTCGGTCATGATGGTCTGGTCCCACGTCATATGACTTGAAGCTCCACTGTTGATGATCCAACGGTTGTTTTTTCGGATGCTCTTCATCGCAGTCACACAGAAAAGTACCTCATTGTTTGTCTCTGCTGCTGCATTCGCATGATGAGCCTTCTGCTGGGTAGAATTTCCTGTCGGTGCACTCGAGCAATTACGGCTGACATGTCTGATTTTGTTACAGTTGTAACACCTTACTGTGGCTGAAGTTTTCGGCTTTCGCAATCCTTTCCTGGAGTGCGCTCCCACTAGGGCCTGATCCTCCGACATTCCAGAGGTGATTCCACGACAAGTCTCTTTGTCCAAAATGGTGTTGTGCGCGTCCGTCCAGGTGATCTTGTTGATCTGAGCTCCTAACGTCAGTACTAGAGCTGAATTTGGGGTGGCAAATAACCTAACAAAGTCATTACCTGATATTCCGCTGGGATCGGTGAGTTCATCAATGCCAGTCGATCGGTAATGTCTGGGAGGTGTTTGTCTGCGTCCCTGCCCTCGACCATGTCAATGCGAAAGTACTTCTTCCCAAGGTGCAACTTTTCGGCTAGCGAGCTCTTCTCGTACTGATTCGAAAGAGCCTTCCATGCCTCAGCCGGACTCTCGCAGTTTTGGATAATTGGTACGATGTTTGTACTTACAGACAGCATATTGTTCGTCAGCGCTTTTTGACGCTTCATTTTCTGTATTATTCCCCCGTTGCTTGTCGGTTTCGTCCACATACCCCCAGAGCTCCTTGTCCAGCAACAACTGTTTCATTTGAACATTCCAGGCCATCCAGTTCTATTCCCCCTCGAGACGACTGATTGACCACTTGTCCTCTTGTCCCATCTTGTTGAATTCGACATTACTATGCTCGGGTCCTTCGTATTATGTTCTCGGTAAAGGGTCAGTCCTGTAGATCTTCTCATTCACAGTGTTCTATAGGTTACCTGGGCCCATAACCTGTTGAAGTTATTCTAGGTAAAACAACCTAGTCGAAAATATTCTACAGAATACTTTATTAAATTACAATCATGACGAAAGTAATACAACATGCTTAGTGTTCGGATGCTTTTCTGCCAACTAACTTTAATTTAAATTTCGAATAACGGTGTTAGATATTTAGCAGTTACTTCGGGGAATCATGTGATAGAGATAAGATGATCTCTGACCAATTACATTTATCTGCCGGGAGTAACATCTGACCGATGCGGGTCACTCGTATCGTGGTGCGGCAACCACGCCTGGACAAACACTGGACAACTAAATACGACATAAACAAAGACGCATACATGTTAAACAATACACAAACATTACAAACATTGATGATACATTTTATTGTTCAACAGAGTTGCCCGCTTACCTACTTCAAGTGGGTACTAGGTTGACACCAGGGATGTGAAGTGTTACTTCAAGGTCACAACTACACAAACACACAGTAAAAATGACACTCTTAAATGGCAAATCACCATTTTACTTTGCGTATCCTAGGAAGTATCACAAAACACAAATCAGGTCAATGATTAACGTAGGGTTTAAAGCAGTTGATATTATGTTGAGTGCATGCGTGATAACTTAAGGACGATGCATTGTGGGAAGAGTGCATGTATTTTTAAACTAAGATAGTTTAAAGTACATGTTGTGCATTACTGGCGGACAGCTTCAATGTTGATAACGGGTAGGAAGCATCCATTATATGAAACTGTCTTTAACTACAAGTGCAATAGATGCGATAGCATAAGTGAGATCGAGGTGAGCACAAAATAGATGCGTCGACCACAATCCATATATACATGTATGTCGAAACTAGAATTTTGTATAGACAGGTTGGGTACAGGCCCCTAAAATAGGTAATTCTCTTTTATAGGGGGGGCCCTATAAATGGATCGGTCCCTATTTAGGGATGTTCAATTAGGGAACACAGAAAAAGTTTGAAATCCGTGGTAACCATGGAAGTGCATGGCAACCATGATGTCACAATCAGCAGTTAGTCCGGCCTCTGCCTTTATTAGGAGTGTGTCCCATATATGGTAAAGTTGTTGGTCACACAATAGGGAACATCTCTAATTTGGGACCAACCCATTTATAGGGCCCCCCTATAAGAGGGAATAACCTATATTAGGTGCCTGTAACCAGTCTGATAGAAGTCCTAATCAAACAAATGTCTATGTGAATGACCTGTGTGTGCTGACAGTGCTTAACCTGTTAAGCATTATCAAGTGAGATAGAAGGGGCATGAAGATGTTTAAAGTTCATGTTATTGAATATGGTTGCTCGGATTAACCACATTAACCGTGTTCACGACAAACGGAATAGAGATGGTGTAATGTTGGATTGATTGTAGACATAAATCAATACAACAGTTTTATAATTGACGTGTACACACAAATAGAGTCCCTACTAATTATTCAACAGAAATGCCTAATGCTCACTACGAGCTGAGTATGATAAGTTTGCTTCAGTTTTTTTTTACATCACAGCTAACATTTGTTTCAGTAGATTACTAGTTATCATTATTCTGCGCTTATACATACCTGCAGCACAATCACTCACCTATTAAACCCTGTGCGTCACCGACTAACCGTTCTATTGATAGATTCCCCTAATTGGAATTACCGCGCGACAGTATGGCAGCTGAACACAGTATAGGGTTCAATGTGCTTCTACCACTAACCTGTGGTTGAATATCTGTGAAATTACCCGTCTGTTAACATTGTACGACGCACTGCCCCCTCAAAAGTTATAAAGCGAGGTTTGAAGGTGAAGTGGTTGTGATCCAATCCATGTTTGTAATGCACCTTCAGATCTACCGCATTACCTGCAGGTATCGGGCAAGACGTATCCACAACGCTAAGGACATATAAAATTAATAAGTTGTTTCTCAGGCCCCGCCCGCATGGGCCTTAGACCCCCCGCCCCCCTCTTTTTATTGGGTAAAGCGCGGGAAAAAAACCAAAAAACCTGCCGCCCCTAATTTCACAGAATTTTTTTTAAAAAAACCTGCCGCCCCTAATTTCTCAGAAATAAAAATTAAAAAAACCCGCCTCCCCTAATTGACCAGGAAGAAGAAAAATAAAAATATCCCCCAAACCAACTCTTACCCAAGGAATACCCCCTAAATGAGCCTAAAGCCCCTAAAAATGGGCCAAATGTTTCTAAAAAAAAAAAAAGGCACCTGCCGCCCCTACTAATTGGCGGGCCCGCCGCCCCCCTAAATTCCTGGCGAAAAAAATACAACAAAAACTGTCGCCCCCTTTTTCGCAGAAAAAAATAAAAAACAAAAAAACTTGACCTGCCGCCTGCACTCTTGGTCTCAGGCAAATAAAAGCCAGAGAAACAGCTTATTAATTTTATGGGGCCTTAGCTGTTCTGCTGCCGATTTAGAGGTTACTTGTTTTAGCTATTTTGCTGCTCAGGATTTTTGCAATATTTCCGAAGAGCGGTTCTACTGCCAAATCATAAATCCATTTTTATTTTTCCAATACTGGTAATTTTGCAATATATGGAGGAGCTGTTCTGCCAACTTTTTAGCTGCTCACTGCCAAAATTAAAATGTGTTCCTGCCTGACAAATAAGAACAGTTATTTAGAAAAGGATATTTTCATCAATTTCTTATTTTTCCTTATTTTGATGATTAATCATCATTTGATGGGTTCATAAGGCAGCGTAGAATCAATGATTAGTTTCTAAAGTTTTTTGTTGCTTGAGAAGGGGGTGCAGCAGGTTTTGATGTGAAGCCAATTGGTGAGTGCCCTTGCCTGATTGGCAGAAAAAAACTAATGATGTTTCAGTGTGACAAATATTATCTGGGCATTGTTCAATAAGTATTTAATCTATTATTATATTATTATAGATGTTTTATTACCAGTTTGCATGTTAAAATACATAAGATTGTTGAGATACATGCAAAGTTAATGATATGTGCCAATGACTGGTAAAGGTGCGTTAATGGTGCACCTTCTCGTACAAGTGGATTACATGGAGGTTTTGGTGATTTGCAGGCAGTGTGATGATTGTTTTACATGCATGTTCATAGCCGTGTCATGGGCCTAGAAGCGGTTGGTGTCTACGATGTACTGTGCCACGATGTCTGCCAGTCTCTGGAGGTCCCGTTGTTTAGCGTTTGTGCCATGGTAGATTACGCCCATGTTCCAGTCTAGATTTAGGGCCCTCATGGCAGCTGCTGCGGTGCGTCTCGTCTGGTCATATTTTCCGCAGAAGAACCAGTAGTGGTCTGGCGTTTCGGCTAGATTGCAGGTATCGCAGAGAGGACTATCGGAGAGTCCCCTAGTAAAGAGATTGGAGTTTAGATCTGCGTTTCCCAATCTGAGCCTAGTCAGGAGCATGTGCGAGAGTCTGGTGCTTTCAACTGCGTGGTATTGGTTTGTAGGTTTGCGCGGGAGAAGAAGTCGCTTGACCTCTTTGTGGGATTTCGCTGCTCTGATCTCCGGTGCACATGCATTCCATTCTCTAGTGGCGCGAGGAAGGAATGATTGACGGTGGGACTCTAATCTGCTCTGTTGTGTGCTGAGCGTGTTGGCATTTCTCAGGGTATAAGGTGTTCGCTCTGCCACCCTTTCCACGTCACGTCTGCTGAGTCTGCAGGGATGGTCTCGATTGAGCACCCGGAAAAACATACTGAGTCGTGCTGCGCGTCTTCGGTCGGAGAGGTGGTAAAGGCCGAGTTCCTGGTACATTGCCGAGTGTGTGGTGCCGACCTTTGCGCCTAGTATGGCCCTCATCGCGCTGACCTGAACCATTTCCAGATCGTTAGCCTGTTGTGCGGTTATATTGGATAGCACCTCTGCTGAATACTCCAATTTCGGCAGCACATAGGACTTGTAGAGTGTGTAATATTCAGAAAACCCAAAATAAATTTCTTCATAGGTTTTAGTTGTTTACTCTGTGTTTTACTTCGAGATAATTTCTGTCTTCTACCGAAAGTTAGTTTGACGTGTCGCGAGCTTTACTTCTATATTCTATCCTCAATTCTTACAAATTTCTAGTACAGTATTTCTAAATTCCCTATACTAAGACGAAACAGCTAGTAACGCTTACGAAAGCAAGACAGGAGCGCTTCTTAGTTCTATCTATTCTGTTATGCTTTAATGGTGGCAAGGTACAACTGGAATAACGTAAAACAATACATGTACTTTACAATAGGTAACATGTCAGCGTACCATATAAACTTTAGAAAATATCTTGAATACAAGAATAACAGCGTTAACGAGATATACGAGGCATAACTAGAATAACATATTTACCACTGTGAGGTCACTTGAAAAGGTAAGTTGAATAATAATAGGTATATTGTTGAGAACAAGCTCCGACGAGAACATAAACATCCTCCATCAAACAAACACGAGGTTTCCCTTTTTAAACAAGGGACCGTAAAATAATCCAGGTCAAACAAGGGACCAGTCCTTGTCCAAGTAGTACGACGCGCCTAGTTACAGCGTGTAAACCTAAACGCGAGCGCTACAGAGGTGTAGCAAGGTTTTGCGAGTGAGATACTTTGAGTAGACGCGCAGGATACCCACTCTCTTGAGAGTGGAGTTTATGATGGATTCGATGTGCTTTGACCACCTGCCGTCTGTGCTGAGGTGGACACCGATATGCTTGTGAGAAGCGACTTCCTTCACTGCCTCGCCGAGCAGTATTATAAAAGCCTGTGGGTCGTTTTTCTTATCTATTCAAGCATACAACAAATCAGACACATGTATGTTCAACTAATATTCATGAGAGTTTGATCATTGATAAGAAGGGGATCATGTCAATATAGGGGTTTAGCTATTCAGTGTGTCTACACTACATTGGCAGATATATGTCAAAAGGTTTGTTTATACATCTAGTTATTGTTTAATCGTTTAGTTTGTCCTACAAGTTAATTCAATTATTCAGCCGAGGTGAGCTCAATAAACAAGATCAATATTCCGTTTGACAGTTTTATTTCTTTACCATCTTACGATACAGAGTAACAATCTAAATAAAGAGTGATGTCCCTACTGACTTTAAAGCTCGATTGAAGATGTGTATACGACATGTCTCAGTTTGATTGACAGTATGCCTAGTTTAAAATTTTAACACAATGATTAGCAATCTCTGAATACATCATAGTTTATTACAAAATAACATTGGAGCCTATATAACAGTGTTTAGAGCTAGTTTATATTTGTGATTTTCTTAGACTTTTTCATTGACACATTCGGATACAATCAATGGCTCGTAGTCTCATGAATGTATAAGTTATGATAATATGTCTGATGCAAAACAAAACAAAACAGATAATATTAAATGTGAATAAGATTTTTGATTCAATTTTACAGTTTGCCCTTGATATAACTTAAGTGACTAATGTAGACGTATTGTCTCAGAATTTACTTAAGATTTACTAGTAACTCGCTGCGCGCACACACATTAATTGGAACACCTTAAACCTTCCTTCGACGAGGACCAATGTAGAGAAGGTGGTTGACTAGACCATATTCTATTTTTCCACAGAATATCAATATACTTTGTTTAGTTTAGAATCTTCCAATAGATTAAGAGAGACGAACTTGTCCAAAACCCGACAGATTAAATATTTATCTCGGTCCATGTCATGTTTTAAATCATCAAATGCTTTCCAATCACGTCTTCCTTTGACAGTTGTAGAAGAGGATTCCTCTGGAATTAAACCCCACCGCCACTTGCGTACAGTTTTGAGCTCAATGCATTCCTCCGGTTCCTCAGAATGCTGTGAATAAACAGCGTAAACCAGATCTACCAAATCGCTGAATTTTCGTTTGTAAAGAACAAAGAAAATATACCGCATGTCCATCGTACCACATTCATAGTTCGCATAAATTTTGTTGACCTCGCCACACCTTACATTCTTGTAGGTGCACAGAAGATCATTGTAATCTTCATCCTGCATTGAATGAGTCTCTTTTAAGCCTTTAGCATGAAGTAAAAAGTCGGTAATGCCATATTGCTCATTTACATGAACATTTTCTTGCCAAGTGTCATTTTTATGTGGTTTCAGTTTATCCTCAAACCGTCTTAGAGCAGGTAAATTATACTCTTTCATGTACAGAGATTGTCTGTGAAATTTCTTTGACAACTTCTTCTGATTTTGGATCAGATTCTAAACGACAGCCTATTATTGAGGGTTCATGATCACTCTGCATTGACTTAATTCCGCCTATTTCCAGCTCCGATCTAACATGATCTTCGACAAGACTGTGGGCAGCAAACCCATTTATAGCCTTACATTTTACGTACTCATACTTGTCATTTACTGTATTCAGCATTGTTATGTACGGCTGAGAAAAGGGAACTTGCTCAATTTGTTCCTCCCACTTTTTATAAAATCCCCCGAGCCAGCTAGCACCTACTTTAAACACTTTCTTTTCTATCTTGAGAACAGGAATTGCCTTCAATATGTATTTCATTAAAACCAAGTCTACTTTATCTGTATCCGAATGCTTTGCGATAGAATAATATAGAAAATTAGCGAGTAATTCTTCTCTTTGAAAATCGGCATCAATGCAAACCGTCTCACCTTCAGACACGTATTTGCTATGGAGAAGCAAACATGAAGATTGTTCCTGTGTAAGTCCAGCGATACTTTCAAGACTCTTGACAAAATTAGGAAAATCAGTTATATCAAAATATTCTCTCAGGTGCAAGTCTTCCCGCCAGCTGCATGTTTTTATATTTTGCAGCTTACATTCGAAAGATCTAAATTTATCAGTGTCCAGCTCCATCTTGAATATGGATCGTCGAAATGCGGCCATGGTAGTTCTCTGCGACAGCAATTCAGCTGAGTATACGAATACAATTGTAACATTTATAAGAAACATAGAAATAATACATAGAATTAACATCACCAAGAAACTTTTATAGGCTGACAGTCACTTGGGGCATTCTGATGATATTATAGAATGATGAATGATGATGAATAATTATTGATGATG
>JAXGGS010473706.1:0-11476 GCA_035585475.1 Armandia brevis
GAGAATCCACTTTATGATCTTTGCTCATGAAATATCAGATATGCGTTAAGCATTTATAAATGTAATTTTAAATACTGTCCGATGGAATATTTTTCTATCCACCTTTTGAATGGTTTTGTGTGATGAGTATTCTATATTTGATTATATTTGACCTTGTAGAATGTGAGTCCTAGACGTCTGACCTTGTCGCTGAGCAGAACAGGAGGAACACTGGGAAGTGTCACCTTAGATTATAATATCGTTTACTCAGGCACCGGACTCTCTGCTGCTGGTCAGTTTACACATGCGCATTTATTAAATAAGACAAGAATATCACGTATTGTTAATAGTTTATCATCTGCTATTGATATGCACATATGTTGATATATATAACAACCATGTCATGGTATGTCCTATAAAAGTTATTGAAGACAAGTATTCTATTCTATTTGCCCACAGACGTGTTTAGCTCTAAGACGCCAGGTAGCGCCACTTTTCCCGCGGGTGTCTCCAGTCACAGCATCGATGTCCTCATCAGGGACGTGGCGTTCCTCGAGGTGGGGGCTCAGTTCCAGATAACACTGCTGGCCGTCTCTCTCACAAACCGTAAGTTATATATTCCTGCACAAGGTTTAGTGTAATGTAGGTGTGCACTGCGCTACACAGCTCTCTAACATACTATTAACCCAACATAGTTACAAACATACATCGTACTACTAGTTGCCACCATATACTACTGGTTACTACTTTAAACTACTTAATACTACTGAGTGTATATTTATACGGCCATTTGAAAAAAACCGGGTGCACTAATGATTGTTCTATTAACTGAAACCCGCTAATATCGATGAATACAAATAATTACTAGAACCGATCATTCGAATCACAAAGATCCTTAATAAATTCTGTAACCTTGTGAAAACTATAGTTCTAGTGAAGACGGTTGCACGCGCAAGAAATAAACAGGAACTGTGTTCTAATTGTCTCGTAGGTTTATTGATGCAAACCTGTTCCCTGTAATTCGGTGAAACTGCAAACAACAAAGTAGGGAACATATTAATTACCAGGATTTCAATGTAACATACCGGTTGAGTGTAAACCACGATTGCTTAGTTTACTCAAATAAAATACTGAACACGCGAGACTAGGTTACTGAGTAACGTATATACGACGCTATCACCAACCCTAATATATATACACTACAACGTCCTAATAGACCACACAATGAAATATAAGTGTACCGTGAACCTTGTTTACATTCACGGCCGCCATGACAGTTACTGACAAAAGGCAAAACACAAAATACTACTAGCTCGGTCCGCAACTATAGACCGGCAACACGCTACCCGTTACGACGGAATTACCGAATACATTCAGGTCGCTTAGCAACCGCAAAACATAGGATTAACGTAGGTGACTAACAGGCTGAAATAAGTTTACATACCATCGTGCCTCAACTGAACCATATGAAACAACTTCCAGTAATGTAGGGTTACATAAATATGACCAAAGACATAATCTGATCTGTGCCACGCTCGGCGGTCCGGCCTGACCAAAACCACTTGAACGAATGACGCTTTGGCGCCAAACCCAACCACACCTGTAAACAACCTCATCACCTGTGTATCGCTACACCGCCGGGACTTTTACTGAGACGCTACGCTTGACCGAGTCACAAATTCTATCATATTTTATTTCACCAGCTGATGACGTGGGACCGTTTAACACGCCCAGACTGGGTGTGAAAACCAGCACAACTATAACCGTCTCACCAGAAGCGGCCAATGGCGAGGTGGGATTCGCTAATACTGCTGACGTCATCGCCGTGGAACCTCCGGCTGGGGTAGCGATTCAACAGGTAAAATTGATAACAGATATTAATTAATCGAGATGAAATCGTATATAGTCATGATTACTTGTCAATAAGCTATCAATACTTGTCAGCTCCTAAACAGAGCTACTGATGGGATGTTAAATACTGAATTATATATCTATTTATTGCATTGCAGGTTTTGATCCCTGTGAGCAGGGACGGAACTAACGGTGACGTAGAGGTCAGCTGGACAATGGCCGGAGCTGGGGATAACCCAGACCACGTGACAGCAGCAGACGCTCAACCCGCTAACGGGACAATCATCATTCCTTCAGGTGTGAACATGTATATACATATATGTATTAGAAAAATGATATCACGCCGCCACATCCATCTATCCTCTGCACATGATTAAATAATACTTGTTAGCCTGTCAATTGGCATACCTGTTCTAAGAAAAACTGGCACAATGGACCAGGATATTTGTGCATGCGGCCTTAATAATGAGTCAAAATGGATCTAATTTAATATGTTTTATTATCTAGGCCCGTGCTCGGGTTCTAGGATACTGGAGATACATTGTCATTTATTATATATTTATATAGGCCCGTGCTCGGGTTCTAGGATACTGGAGATACATTATTGTTTATTATATATTTATATAGGCCAGGCCTCCGGAACTATCATACTGGAGATACAGTATTATATATTATATATTTATATAGGCCAGGCCTCGGGAACTATCATACTGGAGATACAGTATTATATATTATATATTTATATAGGCCAGGCCTCGGGAACTATCATACTGGAGATACAGTATTATATATTATATATTTATATAGGCCAGGCCTCCGGAACTATAATACTGGAGACTCATTATTGTTTATTATATATTTATATAGGCCAGGCCTCGGGAACTATAATACTGGAGATACATTATTATTTATTATATATTTATATAGGCCAGGCCTCGGGAACTATAATACTGGAGATACATTATTGTTTATTATATATTTATATAGGCCAGGCCTCGGGAACTATAATACTGGAGATACTGGGAGATGATTTAGCGGAGACTGACGAGTACCTGGAGGTTCTGCTCACCAAGGTGACCCCTGTAGACACGCAGCGTCTCAGACCGGGTGCTGCCCGCATCCACGTGATCATCTCCGAGAACGACGATCCGGGAGGGATATTCGAGTTCGGACCGGAAGTGCTTCCCTCTTATGTTGTCCGGGTACGTCACTTTCACGTCACTTTCAAGTTGTTACATTGTATCATAGTCGTTAGATCTACGTTATAAAGCGGGTGACGGGTAGCGCAGGTCGAACACCGCGTTATAAAGAGGTGACATTTACTAATGATATCATTAGTTACTCCTTTGACCTGCGCCATCTGCCTTGAGATGTGCAGAAAGCCAGGTTTGTGTTAACTTGAACAAATGCGTTATACCGCGGAACCCGCGTTAAAGTGACTGTCTACATTAAATCTAAAATGTCGTTTATTATTAGTTGGTAGGCCTATAAGAACTTTTGTCCTTTCGTTAAAAGTTACACGTAATGATGTGCGAGTTCGTGTTTAGGATGCTGTCGCTGAAAAGATGTCGTTTGAGAAACTACTCTAAAGATACACGATATGTATTCATTTGTGTTTAGGAAGAAGAGTATGCTGTAGAGATGACGATAGAGCAGACGACAGATAATTAATTATATAAATGTATTTGTGTTTAGGAGGAGGAGGATGCTGTGGAGATGACGATAGAGCAGACGACTGATAATTAATTATATATAATCATGTATTTGTGTTTAGGAGGAGGAGGATGCTGTAGAGATGACTATAGAGAGAAAGGGAGGAGCTCTAGTGTACCGAGAGATCCAGTATTACATCGAACCTAACGGCGATGTCGAGTTTTACGGCGGCCTGAACGTGGTGAAGTTCTTCCCGGGGGAGGTGAGAAAGCAGATCACGGTGCTGCCGAAGGGAGATCTCGTCCCCGAGCTGAACGAGACTTTTCTGGTGCAGCTGAGGAGCTACGGGGAGAGAGAGGCGAAAATCGGCGCGAAAAACCTGGTGAGGCTCACCGTGCTGGCCAATGAGAATCCTTACGGGCTGTTCCAGTTTCCGTCACTAAATTATACCGTCAGGACAGGTACATATAATTATAAAAGTATATATTATATAAACTATGAATATTACATGTATCATATATATCCCTTTATCTTACATAACAAAATAGTGAGAACAGAAAATGATGCATTTTTGTGTTGTGAATAAAAATTTAATGCTTCATTGTGTCTATTAAAACATATTTCTAAATTAACCCAACAATTGATTCAGCAATTTTATTCAGCAATTGAAGCAGACAATTTAGAGATTGACTGTAAGAATACGACCAATGTTTGATGTAAAAAAAATTGACAACACAAAGCGTTACTTATTTAACCCTTTTTGAGTTGTTTACCTATATCTCAGGAGCCCTTGCCTTTTGTCGATGAGTGTTTGGTCCTGGCCACCAAATGGTATAGATGGGCGCCCAAGTTCTCAACTTGTTATATTCTGTAGAATATAAATAAAATGTTGTTTTCTCCCCCGTGTAGACGAGAGTAAGGATGGTAATGTGGCGTTAGCGCAGGTGATATTACAGAGAGCCTGGGGAGGCTTTGGTGTCTCTACCATAGAATGGTATGTCGTGGATGCCGAGAACAACACCGACCTTTCACCTTTAGGCGGAACGCTGACCTATGACCCCGGAGAAGGGCAGAAGTTCATCAATATAGAAGCGCTTGCGGATGAGGTCAGTTTTAAACCATAGATACTTTTTAATCAATGGGATTATCTCATTTCTATCACTTGCTGAAGATACGTATATATTTAAATAAGTTCAAAGACGAAAAATATTTACATTTTGTAGAAATTTAAATTCTTAATATTTCAATCGATGTTAGATTATATGTTAAGACTTATTTTCATACCTCTTTCTTCGCATATTAAGTGTTACATATTTGTTATTTGTAGCTGCCAGAAGGAGACGAGACGTTTGAGATTAGGATTGAGAATGCCACCGGACCGGCAGAACTTGGCCTCTACACAACAGCTTTTGTCACGGTCATTAAAAACGACGACGCCATCTATGTCAAAGGTCAGAATTACATTCTAACATTATCGAATATTATTTTTATTATATTACATTAAACCGTACATGATGACGAGTCTGCCTTTTAGCGAACAGATCAACATGAATCTGAGGAAGAATTAAGAATCAAGTAGATGATCGTATTATCTCACCAGCTATTATTTCATTCTGTGTGTATTGCGAGCTCTATAGTGGTTAGCGCATAAATGAAACACAATTTGGACGTATAAGCTTGTGTAATATTTAAAAGATTTTATTCAATTAATTAATTTATAATTTTCGCAGAGCCGGCGATATTTCACGCCTCTGAGCCGAGCACGCACGTGTTCACACTAGTCAGGGACGGACCACGTGACACGGTAGTCTCGGTGAGATACCGCACCTCTGACGTCACGGCCACCGAGGGAGGACGTGATTACGTCGGCATCATGGAGCAGACGTTACTCTTCGATATCGGGGAGTTCGAGAAGACGATCACAGTGCAGATTCTAGAGGACAGCATCCCCGAGCCGGACGAGACTTTCATCATCGAAGTCTATGGCGCCCAAGGTAAGCTATGACGTCACCACTATGACGTCATCAAAATACCTGTCACCCATTCTAACTCCCGTGAACTTTCTTAAACTTTATTCTTCGCATCATTAATTTGATTCCATAAAGCCACATTGTATCTTAAGATATGTACAAAATAGCTCAGGATTTCGTACATAACGCACTACGTTAATTTATATTACAGGTGACGTAGCATTTTTCGGAACACCGCCCACCATCGTCATCATCGCGAATGACGTCAGCAATGGCGTCTTCAGCTTTATGCCGCCGATGTCTCTCACCGTGGAGGAGGGGAAAACGGCCTCGTTTGAGTAAGAACGTATATTTTTATTAATATACATGGACGGTACTGGTCCGCTTCTTTTGTGGTAATTACTAGTTCAATCTGGATAGTAAGCGAGACTCCTGCACTAAAACTCTCCGGTATTCTGATCTTTGTTTGCGAGAAATCCAACATGTTGCAAATTAGATTTCACACCACCGAAACATAATGCGCTTTAATGCCACTATCAAAGTCTTTACCACCAGAGAAGCATAGCCAGCACCGGGCATGGGTTTGAAAATACAGTTTGCATACCGTTATAAGGAACGAAGATGTTTTTATTAATTAATCTTATGGTGCGCCTAGTTTCAAGGCCGCAAATGATGTATTTGAAATTCTATATATTCTCGCTTATCAGCCAACCCCGATTTTAACAAAAGGTCGGATATCTGGTTGTTTTTTTATAAGAAAATGAACCTTTAACGAGCTCTAGCCTGGTCGGTGATCTTCAGAGCACATGAAATCTCGGCTTATGAATACCCGAATATACATTATAATTTTTTTGGTAGGACTCACAGCATAAAGAGTGAGAATGGTAATTTCAAAGAGGCTAGGGTTTACTATGAGATAACTGTATTTGCATACACTTACAGAATGAAGAGAGAGCTGGGTAACTTTAACGAGGCCAAGGTTTACTTTGAGTTAACTGTATTTGCATACACTTACAGAATGAAGAGAGAACTGGGTAACTTTAACGAGGCCAAGGTTTACTATGAGATTGTGTATAACAGTACCGGGCAGCCCCTCGCCCCCGGAAGTGGAACCCCGGACTTCCCCCCGAACGCCACCCACGTGGTGTTTAAGGATCTGCAGCAGATTGGCTATCTGGAGGTGACCCCGACCCCTGACGGCGTTCCGGAGTACTCCGAGAAGTTCACCATCAGACTCACGCACGTGGAGGGTAAGACACATACAGTAATCACAGTTTATTGAAATGTGATTTTAAGATTAAAGATCATTTGACCTTTATACGATGGTTACAGTATAGATGTTCGATATAACGCAGATAGCGGGGAGCATGTCCCAAATACCATCGCGTTCTACCGATCGATTCATCGTTTATTCCTATGACCCGCGTAATAGAGATAATAACGGAACAACCATTGCCAAATAGTGGGGTCCGGCAAACCCGCGGTATATCCAACATCTTCTGTATTATCCACAGAACCATCGCTAATTAAAACGTGTTAACCCTCAGGTGGTCCCCCGGATGACCAGGGTAGTCTGGCTAGTAGTAACCTGGAAGTTTACCTGGAGGTCCTGAAGAATGACGATCCTAACGGCGTGTTCCACTTCCCGCCGACATCTCGCGAGATCTCCATAGCGGAGGATTACAGCCCGGGGGAGAGGGAGAGCACCGTGGCGAGGTTCACGGTGGAGAGGTCACAGGGTACATTCGGCCTAGTTCAGGTACGCCGCGTTAGTCCGCAAATTAGCATAATTTATTACTAATAATTAACATTTTTAAAGTGCTTTTTACCCAGTACAATGTTCAAATGCGCTGCTTTACACATCTGGTAAAAAGTTGCTTGCTAAAACTATGTTGCAAATTGGTTCGTCTTAATAGGCTAATTACTCAATTAATTAAAGGTTTAAACATCACTTTATATATTTGGTGGCGACATGCACAAATGCAATTGAAACTTAATCACAAATAGAACTTTTGTTCGTATTAGCTTATTGTGGGGTATAAATTGTGCAGACATTAATCTATTGAACGACGGAGGATTTTCAGAACAGTTTTTATCACTAGCCTATTATTTGTTCCTCTACCTATCCTCCACGTGCGCAGGTCGCCTGGGAAGTTTACTCCTATCAGATCGCCGGCGCGGGAAACTTACCCGATTTTGTTGACCTACTTTTCCTGGGAGAAGTTCCCGCCAGCGTACCGGAAGCAGACGACCAGAGACGCCCGAAAACTGGCACCAAAGTTCTACAGTTCGACGGTTGCCCAAGTAAGATTTCCTCTGATGAACCACTTAAGTACTGATTTTATTTATGCCCGATTCCTTGTTGTGGCAGTAAGTAAGTGTCGTGCAGCCTGGACATCTTGTTTCATTGTTAGCCATTCTTTTAAGACCGCCTATTCTAAAGTTGATTGCTACTCAGGAATAACGCATATATATAGTCAAGGCTTGTATAAAATCCTGATCAACTGCTAAATGATTAAGTGAAATTGTATTACAAAAGAGTGTTACGGAAGTGCGGAGTAGCTTGGGCATCAGCGTTTCCATTCCCTGTCGATTAAACTGTGATTAGCGATAGTCGATGGACTCCTCTTGAGCCCGATGATTAAATTATGGCTGGATTCTTTAATTTGACCTTGACTGTGTTTCCGCAGCCTGTTACGTGACGGTCCCCGCTGAGTACCAACCGGAAGTAAACGATATAGAGGATGGTTTCAGCATCAGCGCTTGGGTAAAACCCGCCCCCAACACAGACGGTTACGTCCTGGCGAAGACGTCCGATGACGGCCTCCAGGTGTACTACGCTCTCAAGGTCAAAACCGTGACCTCTGCAGACTTCACCAGCGCCTTCATAGAATTCACCTACAAAGTCGCAACAAACCCCGTGAGTGCTCGAACGTATTCTCAATTCATTACTAATTTAATAACTGATTCATTTTTAATTAATGAGAGCGTTATTATTTTCAGACAAACTTGGTGGTGTCCCGAGCGACCCAGGTGAATCTAGCGGACGGAAGCTGGCATTTTATCCTGCTGACTGTAGATCAGGGAAACGTCACTTATTACGTCGATGGTTCCGCCACGGGAGTCAGGTAAAATATTCATAGATTTCCCAAAAAGTCCTCATTGCCAGGGTCAAATATGTTTATCGCAGGCCTTTAGATCAACGAAAAATTATGGTTTAATGGACGAATGCATATGATATTCAAGGTCTAATCTCGACCAAACGTTATAGTATGCGGTCGCAATGTTCAGAAACTGGTACACACTGTAAGTTGTTAATGTTAATACCACAAGTGAAGTCTTGTAAGCAGTCCATGATTATATACCGTAATTAGTACATGTACATAGTATACGTAATTGAAATAATATGTAATTGAAATACAATGTAAGTAGTACTTGGGGATAATATAAGTAGTACATGTAGCTACTTAGAGCCTTGCATGGAAGCACTTCCTGCATTCACACTGTGAGTAGTAATTCATTGTAAGTAGTATATGTGTATACATATATTTCACAGCCGCCTGGCAGCGACCGCTCTGAAGGACGAGGCGGGACATCTATGGCTGGGAGCAGCGCCCCCTGGGATCAACATTTACAGCGGCCTGATGCAGGACGTCAGGATTTACAGCCGCAAGCTCGACGAGAGGTAAAATATCTCCAAATCTCGGGATTTATTCTAATACGAACAATATCAATACCGAATCACTACATAATGTGCCTGTTCCTATTACATGTAGGATGAAACATAATTCCATGAAAATGTTTTTATTATTAAATATCCTTATTAATATTTAGGTCCAATACACCAGTATTTAGGTGAACAATATTTACAATTTCATCTGGTGCAGGGACGGTGGCAGTCTTTTATATAAAATGAATATATTAATTTATTTCATTTATCGACGTTTCACACGATTACTGGATTTTTATTTATTGGTACATAAAAGCACCGTGGTGATGGGAAATTTCACAATAGTAATTAATCGTTGTCGTCATGTCATTTATTTGTTAATTTAAATATTCACATATCAAATCATAATCAAATCTTCACACTTGCTGTACAGTATTGAGATGCCGGCGGATATGGTGTCTTAGTAAGTCTCTGTAGTGAGAACACCCTGTAGTGTCTGTCTTGTCTTTTAATACCTTTAGCTTACCATTTTCTTTATTTTTATACGGCTTTGTGTAGACGATCTTTGTGTTCGTTTCATACCACGAATGAACTGTGATGCTGAGTTCAGTATGTCAATGACCAACGCCTCCTCTTTAGATATGTGTTTCGCTTTTGTGTGTATCGGTATAGCTGCATTACAGCTGCAGTTGTAACTGTTTATGCATTGATAATATTTAAGTACATTGAAAGAAAACCGGATTATTATGTTATTATGTTGATCATACCGTTGAAGAAAAGTGTGTCTATTAAAGAGATGAGAGTGCATGAATTATTTTCATAAAACGATGTACGTCATGTTATGGATAAGGATCACAAATATCACAATGTTCTTTGTTTTTATCATACGAAACCCAAGTTTATTAATCAAGATCGCGTTTCGCTTCTGAAGAGTGACCAAGCTATAACCTATACGTGTTCGCCATTATTTGACAGTGAGATTCGGGAGCTTTACGAGTCGCCCTCCATGTTTGATGTGGAACCCATCTCGGGGTACCTGACGTTTTTTGACGGTCCCTCCTCGACGCAAGCCACCCTCGTCATTAGCTCGTACGATGACGTAGAGGAGGAATCTAATGACGTATTCACGGTGAAACTGACGTCAGTGAAAGGTGGAGGTCGAGTTTCTCCCACCAACAATGCAGCCATTCTCACAGGTCTCCAATCTTCTCGCCAGCTATTTCATATCTGAACGATTACCAATTGAAATTGTTTTACATCGGACACATATTATAACAATTGTACATTAATTTTCAATTAAAGCATAAATATATTTCAATGGGCACCATGTTGTGGCGATTATTCGATTATTTCGATCTGCGTAATATTTAGGATCTTAATGAAATATTAAATCACAACATTGCGGGTTATTTCAGTATTAAAGAGTGACAACGCGAACGGATTATTCGGCTTTGGCGGCGAGTGTTTACCGGATGTGGCGGAGAGAGAGGACGTGACCTTCAACTGTCCCGTGGAAAGGTCACGAGGAGACGCAGACACGGTGACCTTGGTGTGGGAGATTTATCAGATGACCCCCACGGGGTCACAGATCGCCCTGGCCACCAACGATTTTGTCAATTACACAGGGACAGTGATTTTCCCACCAGGAGAACGGCAGAAGGTTAGCAAACTCAATCTGTCAAAAAAAGTAGTATTCTAAGGGGTATTTGAAAACTTGAATTCATATAGAAAGTGTTCGTAGTAAAAAGAAAACTGATCGTGATCTTGTTTTAGATTCTAGACTCATTTCGAAGAAAAAAATTCTACATTTAAAAATGTAAAATAATTTCGACTATACTAGCTGTTTATACACCTTGAAGGTAATAATGAAGCAAAGTAACAACTAATAATATCCCCGTACTTCCAGACTGTGATCTTTACGCTCGATGACGACACAAACCCGGAAGAGATGGAATATTTCCAGGTGCGGATCGTGGGGCTGCTGCCCTCGGACAGCCTGGTGGGATCCACGTCTGTCAGCGGGGCCAGCGTGAGACCCGGGGCCGGATCCAGGGATGTCACCGTCATACCCACCGATCATCCGTACGGGATCTTCCAGTTCGGCGTGGACATGGATCCGCCCGCCCGAGACGATCCCATGGTGCCACAAGCCACCGAGGCTCAACAGGTGCGTGCGCAATATATACACATACAGTTACTGTACAATATACATGTACACACAGGTACTGCACAATATATACACATACAGTTACTGTACACTATACATACAGTTACTCTACAATATACACACAGTTACTGTACAATATACACACAGTTACTGTACAATATACACACAGTTACTGTACAATATACA
>JAXGGS010473928.1:0-11475 GCA_035585475.1 Armandia brevis
GACATTGGCGACGGTTTGACTGATGTTTATGGGTAAACATCTGAATACTGAATCCATGCAAGACGTAGAGTGTTCAATGCAGGCATTTTCCCGAATATTCGTACATGGTAAAATGGAATGGAATACTTTAATTCTCCATGCAGAGTATACTTTACTTAGACTTAGAGACAGAGAGAGTGAGAGAGAGTGGATGAATGTACCAAGTCAATTGTAATTGCGAATCGCCTCGCGCATCGACTGCAGTTTCTCCTGAGCCATGTTGGAGGCGTTTTGTTTTCCTACCAAAATGTATATGAACATGTACGAGGTTGTGATCTGCAGCTGCCCGCACGCTGACACTCTCTCGTATCACATCACTGGCTGCTGCAGATAGGTGACATTCCCCGGTCCCGGATCTCGCGTGTCGCTCTTTTGTTACCCCGACTGACGAGATAAATCCTTTCCGCTACCGAGCGCATTCGTTCCACAATCAACGCACTTGGATCCAACAAGCGGCGATAACTCAAGGTAAAGAGGAAATTCTGGCTGAATGTGGCCACAGCCGCAAGGTTGCTCCGGTGGTGCTGCTGAGTTTCCTGTACGTGACGATTCCTACTGCTGTGTCCCTGACAACCCGGGGTAGACTGGCAACAAACCTCTGCGCTCAGTCGTCTGCCTCTGTCCACGTGCGCCGGCGGGAGGTTGCTCTGTCAGCGATGAGCCGAGCGACAAGTGAGCAGAAGCGCGGACTATGACAAGGTGAATAAATATTTATTAAATTGGAATTGGAATTGGCCAAGCTTCTCTACCAACCTCCTGCAAACACGCCGTCCTTCTCTGCCAACCTCCCGCACACACGCCCTGGTTAGTGTATCGGGTCTTCTTTGCTCGGGGCGCCGGGTCTGGCGTTCTCAGCTTCTCCCGTGCTGCCCGACTGAAGCCGTGAATTTAATTATCTGGGCCATGAAACCAACGCAATTGAGGTCGTATCACAATCAACAACATTGAGCATGGCCCCAAAATATTGTGCGTCGCTGAGATGATTTAGTAGCTGGTAGATGAGTGGATATTGTCGGGCAAGAGCGATGATTGTTAAGAGCGGATATAGACGGAAGCTGATGGCGGAGCCACGTTCTCATGGTGAGTAGAGGCGAGGAGACGGGACTTTCTCTTATTGAGTTACGTTACAAATGTACTGGGAGGTATACCTCTTCGGGTCATGGATAATATCTGCCATGCTGGGACCAATTGTATTGTGTACGTTAGTGCGGAAATAACCGTGTTATTTAGGACGCGTTCACACAAAGACTGCAGCTGCTGCTCTGGATAGATCAACATATTTAGATTTATAACAAAGGAGGAGAATAACGAGGGTTGACCCCGGGTCAAGCCGGACTCAGGCGAGGTTTATCACCGGCCCTTCGACACAGACGACGATAATCCATTTACCGAGTCCTTTAAATCGCATTACCTAGGGGAACACATGATATAAGGCAGTGTTTAAAACAAGACGGCGTCATGCTTTTTTACGTCTCACCCGGACAGACTGAAGAAGGATGCAGACGAGAGTTGACGTGGAATTAATTGCTCTGACGAGTTTCCCGCCAAACCGAAGTTCAACCACCGACTCTCAGACGCTGGCTGGGGGAGGGGGTTTCATGCATCACGATCATAAACAAATCTAGGTGAATTTGTCTCTCATTTGCAATATCTCGGTATCGTATTGTCATGTGATGCTCCCGGGAATAATTAAAGAATCGATCGAGAGTAATTTGATGACTGCTCATGCGGCGTGAGTCACGTTGCACCTTGGAGGGCTGCGTGCGATATCCTTTCACAATAGAGCACATGGAAACAATTAGACAGAACGTAAACCAGTCGTTGGAAAACATATAAATTATATATTATCATGAAGCCAGTATATTTAGGACCAGCGTGTGGTTAGTTGATCAGGTACTCAGGTAGGGGTAATGACGGCAACGGGACTGATTGGCTGGGGCTCGCTTGTATCCGCTGAGCAGGTCTTACTCTCTGACATTCCGGAGTTGCCTTCAGTCTTGAGCAGTCCCCCAACAGGGAGCAGCTACTGAGTGTCCGGCAGCTCAGCACGGCTTGCTCTGGTGTATCTCCTCTAGGCACAGGTGCTCGCACAATATAATGCGTTTCTAGTGATCGTCTGAGATTGCTGGCCAGCCGTGTTCCTGCTTTCCCCGGATGTAGCCCAAATCTTCAAAAATAGGTCATTTACTGGAGAAAGCAATCATAGACATTGTTCATGCGTCCCTATTTTCGTCAGCTCTTGGAAAAGAAAAGTGTTTCCGGCTGTGCTCCATGTCTGAGTTTATGTTAGAAGCAAATGCTTTCAGTATTGTGATCCCATGTCTGCGATGGTTTTGCTGGATGTCCACTATGCACATATGCACGGATGTTGTTAAATACTACTGGTGATATCTGTGAAGTTACCCCAAAGTAAATTAATAACCTCGTTCTTACATCTGTGCAAGCGAAGCTATTTACCCTTATATCTATGCACCTCCTTTTAAATTGCCTTTTTGTTTCGCAACCTATACGCACACATGTGTTAATCTTCCCGCGCAAATAATAAATTTCACTATTTCTTTTTATTATTGGCATACAAAATATAGTATAATTTATTAACCTGATTCTTATTAGTTAATAATACAAATCTACAAAAAGCATTAGTTCGCAACTCTGGTGTGTAAGCAAGCCCTTCCGGTTAAATTAAAGTTAAATTAAGGTAAGGCTTCAATAGATATATTTATTTTCAAATCGAAGTTACAGGTTATTCTGAACACTTTTTTATCATATATCTTCCCTGTCGAAATACAGATTATTAATCATATATATTCATCCTTTGAATATATTTATGCTATATGCATTTCATAGATGTATAGTAATCGTCTAAAACTGGTATCAGATTCTTTCAATTATTAATTGAAGAACCAGGCTTGCAGAATTCACATGTAGTTCACCTTGAGCCGACAGGACAGGGACAGGAAACTCCGGCAGAGGTTGTGATCATTGCTCCATCCTATTTTTTCCTGAAGTAGCATATAAGAATCAATTTAATGCATGTTATGCCATTTACATCTGTGGTTAGAGACCAAACAATACTCGCACCTACTCAAGTATAGCACCAACTTTAAAGAATTGTTGAACTTTTAAATTAGTTTCTTTCATCTTGTCTGTTATATAACATTCAAATGGCATTTGCTAGAACACTGACATGAAATACATGCATTATGTTGTTCACAATTAAAACAACAATTACCGAAACTCCTTACCTGAAAACATCTCCGAAAGTGTGACCTCATAGCGAAGCTTGGCCCGTGACACGTGTGAGATCATATCCGGAGATCCTCCGAGGTTGGCGTGTACGTCATCTCGGTGGAGAGAGTCGAGTTGGTGCTCTGTACGCTCCTCGTCCTCTTCAGGCTGGTGGGACGGCGTCTGAACGAGCGCCGGAGATGCTGAAGGTGGTTAGAGGAGTCGTGCGTGTATTCATACGTGAAACCTCCGATTATACCTCCCAACATGGGACCGACCCAGTATATCTGTAAATAAAATGTATGTATACAATTTATTATAATCAATAACAGAGGCTGCATTGCTGAAGTGAGTAAAGTTACAGGACTGTTGCGTTAATATTTCTTTCTGCATGTTTGATAAATACAGATTTACAAAACCTATGTTTAGGTAACAAAACACTGTCTAGTTGTATGGCGAATTATCAATGGTATGTGTGTGGTTGAAATATTTCATTGTAGTCATCCATTGTGAATAAGTACTCACAAATAAATTGTGATCCATTGGACAGTCAAATTTTTTGTTGTCGAAGATATTAATGGCTCTTTGGTTATGGTGAAATATTTCTTTGTTCAATTTCTGTAAGGAAACAGTCAAAAATATTTGTTGTTGGAATGGCCATGTCAAAATTGTTCAGATTCAGAACTGAACGTGAAAGCCCCTGACCTCAACGGATTCAGTCTATCAACCTTTGCTCGTGAAAGCGACACCTTCACTGAATATCCCTCCCGAGCCCGCTTGGCCATGAAGTTACCCATCCGGGCTGGGCAAACAACTAAATAAATCAAGCCACCAAAGAACCACGCCTGCCGGGACCCAATGAAGAGAATTCAATAAAGTCGGGTGGGAGTTAGGTATTAAGCCACGTGGGTGATGAGTTAAGCAATAAAGGAGGTCGTCGTGGCTTTGCTGAGCTAGGCATAAAATGAGCGAGGGCAAATTAAACCCCTCAAGGCGGCAACAATTCAAGGGCAAGGCTTCGAATCCAAAGGTGAATTCTTCCCATTCATGACACTTATGGTCACATCCTTTGATCGGTCGACAAGATGAGGTTAGCGAAATGCATAAAAACCGCACCAAAGTGGACTACAAACTGAAAAAATAGAAAGGGCGTCCGATTCATCTGTCTTAGTCGTAAAACGTTGCAGCCTTTTGACAAGTGAGAGGTAAGTTTTTCCGATCAGGCAACATATTTTACTGGGGCTGAAGTTCGGACTGAATTTGCTGAGAGACCTTTCCCAGTCATTTATGAGACTGGCTTTTTATCTGGTTGTCTGCATCGTGCGGGATCCAATCCATCTTCTACTGGAAAAATCACTTCTGTATGTCTTCTGTGAGCTTGTTTGTTCCCCTCTTTCCCCGCCTGCCGTGTGCTTTCCTCTCATCATACAGCAGCTAGTTGCTCGGGACTAGGAGCGTAAAAGCCCCGTTAGTGGGGATTGATAAAACGGGAAAACCAAAAAACATCGGCCACGTTGATAGCGGTCACGAATGTATTGATTGTGTGACATTTTACCCCTCTAATTTCCATACAACCCGCCTGGAGTTGATGCCACCCGCCATCTTCCCCCTTCCCATCTCGTCCGATCGGATGTTTACTGCAGCAATTACATCCATCTGCTGGCGAGCATTTACTATGAAAAAAACTGTAGCAATTTGTTGCTGATTATTCCTGCTGATGAGAGCTTTACTCTGTCCTCTCCTGGCGCCACCACATCCCCGGGGTTTACTAAGTATACTTACCTCGCCCTGCTTGCTTTCCTCAGCAGCTTTAACACCCGGACTAGTAACTGGTGGAGCTGACTTGTGAACTTTCTCCTGTTTCTCCCGGTGGGTGAAATGTCCGATGTTTGTCGGCCTGAAGGACAGGCGCCACTGCTTGATCAGGCAACAAGATAATCCAGCATGCCATGAGATTCCGCGCCAAATTACAGGAGACATGCTACACCGTTTGTACAGCTCAGCAGGTCGCCCTCTTCTAATTTTTCAGATACGCGAGGCCTTCTTATAAGAAACAACTCGCTATATCAGGTAGAGCTGGATTTATCTTTGAGTATGAAAAACACAAGCCTTTAGTTTTTCGGTTTCTTGCCTATCACGGACGATTCAGTCTGCGTCATCAGCTTTTCACCTGTTTCCATGGTGTGTGGCTCACGCTGATCACGGGGTCTCCCTGTCCGGCCGCCGAGGCCTGCGGTGTTAAGCCGGCGGCATCTCCACCGATTAACGAGCTACCAGACTCACATTTAGATTCTCGTCAATCTGGCTGAGAAGACATATATAGTCGTGTACAGTAATCATCGACTAATACAGCAAACCTCATCAATCTTCCAAATCTGTGATTACCAAAGTCACAGTGACAGCCTGACATTCAGCGTCACTGTACACGTTTCCGGCATCAGTTATTAAGCACAGGGGACTGTATCCCTGGTAACTAAGGGACGAGGAAGCGGTGCTGCTGAGGTTAGGGATATAAACAGCCTTATCCACGGATCAGTGATGTAGGTACGTTATTAATGAATTTCCACCATCAAACTAGTTGAGAAGTAATGTTAACAATGGCGCATGTCGGCTGCGTTTTGTTGAGATCGGTCATGCACGGAGGGATGTTTGTTATTCACCTGATCACAGTGCCATCACCATCATGGTGGTGTATTGCGTTAAGGGCGACTGGTAAGTCTTCATAAAACTTTACCCGGGTGACATAAGCCTGTCAGATTCAACAATTACCATAAATCCCGCGTAAATCTGAAGTATTTATGATGGCGGACCATATTTGAAAGTCAGTGTGCCTCGCTCGTACCGCCGACCCTTGCTCCTAGATGCTGTAAATCAAAGGGATTTAACGTATGTTCCTCCTCATCGTGCGTGGAAACCGATGATGTCTCTTTACGAGTTAGTTAGAGGAGAAGAGACACGCGGCTGCTATTAGCGACACACAGGAAGACAATCTCCCTACTTTTCTATCCCGTCAATGATTAAACGAATAGGAAGCGTCATGGATAGGAATGGAGGCACCGTGAAGTATGGCAATGTGTTTTATTGTAATCTAAGTGGGATGAAATGAAATTAAGTGGATCCTAAGCGAACATTATCAGAGCTATTATGAGAGATTATTGCTTGCATTTTATTCAGAGGAACAATGATTCTTCTGACATTTTGAATTGGACTCAATAATACGTGAAAAACAGATTGTAATTAAGAATGATGAAACTAAAAAACACAATGTAATTACTCACCCAATGATTGCCCCAGGAATTCATTACTAAGGCCGGACCTAAAGATCTAGCAGGATTCATTCCTGCTCCAGTATAGTTTTTCTGAAAGGAAAAACAAAAACAAGATGAGCACCTATTTTCAGGCGAACCTGTAATTTGGCTATTGCGCAAGATGTTCGGGGGCAAACCATTTTTTATCTGCCTGGCATTTCCTCTAGGAATTCGTTCCTGAAATTAAAACAAAGCAAGCTTAGAGATGTCCCCTAAATTGCCAATTTCATCAACTTTTGCGTACACAGTTTGATTCGACATTGAGGAAAAATGTCAAAAGGATACATCGAAAACACACCCAATGACATACAAAAAGAATACTAATCTCGGAAGGGGGATGGCCCCGTCTTTCTAAATAGGCTTCTTGCCAAGTACCCATCTAATAGATCTGCTACTCTTCAGATGAGTAAATCACTCACAGACGTGTCCCGGTTTACACTCGATGTTTGAGACCTGGCTACAGTGGACTAGCTTTGATGTGGAATTGGTTCAGGTTAAATAAAACTCGATCCATCTCTCATTATGAAGGCGTGGCGCGGCTTATGAGTCACAAAGCCGTGGAGCCATCTGATGCGCAGCGACGATGAGTTGTTTAGGATTTTAGCTCGCCAAGGGTGAGGCATTTAGGACTTTTTTAGTGTTCTCTCAAGTATGTCATTCTACCAGCTGAGGCAAATTTGTTCTGTATGGCAGTTAAACATTAGTTCAACAAAGAAAACATCCATACAGAAGATTGCTCAGGTTTGATGTGATGATGAGCTGGTTTCAGAGTGATACCTTTTGTAGCGAGGAATAGAAATGTTGATTCCAGATGCTCATTTAATGCCTTTATCATACCAAATAAGCTTTTGTTTACTACATTACCTATAGAAGAGGTCAAAGTACATATACGCGCCTAGAATTTGAATCGTCTATAATCGGTACATTTATAACACATTATTTTCAAGAGCGGCGATTATCTTCTCTATGTCATTTGGTCATTGTTCCTACACTGCGCCGACACGCTGCACACCGCCACACATTTTATCTAGATCTGTGTGGCTCGAATTCGAGGTATGATACCTCGGAATCGAGCCAGGAATCGCCCGCTCACCGGTGCTATACCCAATACCCAAGTATTTACTTATAATCCACGGCCCCATCTACTGACACGGGGTAAGAATCCCGCTGGGCCCTTGTGGATTGAACCTGATATGATTCGGGGCGGACCGGCGGAAATGTTTGCCCTGCATAATTGCAAAGGCATGACCGAATAATCCCTCTTAAAATCAATGTTATAGTGTCTTGCAGTATTTAGATTGCTGCATATATGCTTTGCATATTCTAATACAAACTTACGATGGTGAATTGTTTTCTACTGACCCAGTACATGAAAACTTTGAGTTTCGTTATTTTGTTATTAGTTAACGGAATCTGAGTTAGGTTGCATTAACGACACTTATATTCGATTAGAATTATCTGTACCCTATAGATAGATAATCAATTAGGTGAGCTATAACACATAATCTTCTTCAACCATAAACACCCGCCACCGATAGGAAATATTCGACATTCACAACCTTTGAATTTTAAATTTAACATCCTCCATTGGTAGTATTGAGAGATAATCGAACCCCTAAACCCAATAGGTTACTGAAAATTCCGCCCTTGTTAATATCATATCATAATATCTGTAACAACGACTAGTGCTAAAGGGGAAGAAAATGTCTTTGTGATGTAAAATTCCTAATTTCCGTAGACCCCTTAAAAGTAAGGGTAAGATGCCATAAGACACGTCGGGAATGGTCAAGACATGTAGCAGAATATCATTTATTGAGGCGAGGATGGGATCCAAAATAATGGGAGGAATTGTTAAAATCTAATGTGGTCAGATGTCAGACAACTAACAAACAAACACCCCAACTGATGATCGTGAAAGAATAAAGAATATCACTAGAGAGAGTGAGAATATGAGCCATGATGAAAAGAAAGTTTCATCAGTTTTATAATTGATGTACATGACAGATAAATGAACTTATCTGATTTAACACTTAATAATTGGAAAGGGATGATTTTACAGGTTTTTCAGTTTTCCACAAGGTTGTTAAAGTGGGAACAGGTACATGTAGTAAATAATTGCTTTTCTATGTTAGCCACACCCTATATCGAAAATAATGACCCACCCACCCCTAAAACTTCCCTCCTAAGAAAGGCAGATCCATGGATCGATCCGAAATTAATTGGTCCAATAACAATCGTAAGGCTATTTCTGAATAGACGCCGGTTGGCACAAAAATATTTGATTAGGAATTTTCTATCCTCGACGCATCAAACGTTATCACATTTTGGTCCTTCTCTGCTGTTTAGCTTCAAAAACTTTTATCCCAACTTAAAAGAAAACATCTACATAAATCAGGCTCATTACAGAGTGCAAATCGTTTTTTTAGTATAAAACTACACGGGTACACGGGTAAAACGATTTTCAGGATGCTTATATGGGATGCTTATATGGGATGCCTATATGGGGGACAGGATATGTCGATACTTATACTACGGCCACTATCATAAGGCTGCATAAATATATGATTAACTTTTTAAACGTTTTTTTTTGCCAGGGACAGTGTGGCAGGCTTTTATTTGTCATTCTGAGATAAAATAGGGGGTGTGCCAGGTGTTATTTTCTTTTTGCGGGGGCCTATTCATGACATTTTGGCGTGTTTGGACCAAAATAGCGGATGCGGCCGTTGAGAAGGAGGGTGCGGCAGGTTCACTTTTTTTATAAAAGAGGGGTGTGGGGGGTCTCAGACCCATGCGGGCGGGCCTGAGTAACTATTTAATTATTTTAAGCACCCTGGCCTAATACAAGGTTTTTAAACAATCAAATACATTTTTATAACATTGGGAATACAATGCAATTTGGGAATCAAATGTGGCTATTCCGAAACTCTGATCATGTCAGATTGGATCAACTAAAATTTATGTACTGATAATAATTTGAATCTATCTACCACTTGATATCGAAGGATATGTAAACAAGGGCGATTTAAAGTGAAATTATGTAAAACGTATTATTTGTCCGCGGCCAGGAAAGAATCAAATACAAATCTTTCGAATATCACAGTCATATCCATTGATGTTGAACCACTGTGATAATATTTCTTCTGGATCATTAAACAAAATGACTAAATAATGATCTTTTATATCACTCCTGTTGCATTGTGTGTTAACAAATCTCCCGGTTGCTTTAAAAGGTTAATAGATTTATATAATGTGATCTGCTCAGTTTTGGTAGAACTCGTCACTGTCTGTCAAATTAATACAATTGGCTCGTGATTGTGTTACAAATTAGGGTGAACACTGGCTAAAAGTTGTAATGACTGTGATCAAGCTCAACCTATCTACCTTAGGCTAAAAAGCAGAAAAAGGGCATGCTTGTATATGATATGTCACTACAGTTTATACACACTATTTCAATACTCTGTTTAAAGAATGCACGTGCCGGATTAGATGCAATCGTAAATTTCGCACATTGAAGCGGCACATACTAGAAGATGGATTGTTTTGGTAAAGACACTCTAACATTGATTTTAAAAGGGATTATTCGGTCATGCCTTTGCAATTATGCAGGGCAAACATTTCCGCCGGTCCGCCCCGAATCATCTCAGGTTCAAATCCCCAAGGGCCCAGCGGGAGCCCTGCCCCGTGTGGGATGCATGGGGCTGAGGATTTTAAGTTAATACATGTGTATGGGGTATATCGCCGGGGAGCTGGTGATTCCTGGCTCGATTTCGAGGTATCATACCTCGGAATCGAGCCGGGCGTATCTAGGTGAAAAGGCGCGGCTCAGTGGCGGTGTGTAGTGTGCCGGCGCTATACTTCAATATGTGCCGAAGTCACACACTGGATAATCGCCGCTCTTGAAAATAATCTGTTTTATTCGAAACTCCATTTTCTGTGATCCTGTTCAACATCAACCTAATTAAAAGTAACCACAATAAAGCATTTCTGTTGTACGATCATTACATTCTCTTGAACCCGCATTCGGTAACTGATGAAAAGTGAGGATTTGTATTCAGCCCGGTCGCACAGTGGAGGTCCTCTTGCAGGCGAAGTGGTGGTGTGTGTCAAATTAACGGAGGGCTGCGAGCGTGAGTCTCGTACAAAGACATTATTTACACTCTTCGATCGCTTCTAGTCTGGCTGGGTGAGCAAGTCACCTATTCCCGCGCCATTTACTAAAGCTTTGGGATGGATGAAGATAGTTTATGAGCTATATTTCCCTTCGGATGAAAGCCGGATCTCCACGCCCAATTGACTGTTGATGGCGTTTGGGACATTTTAGCGTCTGCCTTTGCCCGAGCAGACCGAGGCACGCCGCCTTGCGAGGAAGCAGCAGTCTACAGGGAGGACACGCCGGTCTCAGGTTGTCTCCCCACGTGTCTGGGGTTTGACAATAGAAGCAACAGAGCGTTACTTCCGGTGTAAATTAATTAGACGTCTCAACTGGCGAGGTTACCTACCCAGTGTAGCCCGCCCCTTGATCGATGTGTAATAGAAGTTGCTGTAAGAGACAGTTGGAGGAGGCGGTGTAACATAGCCACACATGTGACAAATCTAATCATGGATGGACGCTTTGAGGGGGAAGAAGAGCCGCCTTCAACAGCTTAAATGTCCATCAGTAGGCGGAGGCACCTGGGTACCGGTATTCAGGAGACTACAAAGTCAGCAGATTAAATTTAACTCACCAATTTAGTTACCATTGATTACATTCTAAAGAAAAGAAGCCTGCCAAAAGTGTCAAATTCAAATGGTGGTCAGCATTTATTGGCAGTAGGTCATTGTTCTCTTGATAGGGAGACAACTCCCTGTCTCATATGGAGAGCATTGAACATCACTAGCTCAAATGTTTGGGTAGAAATTA
>JAXGGS010474150.1:0-11473 GCA_035585475.1 Armandia brevis
GCTCTCAATAAAGCATAAAGCTCTAAAGTGGCTGGTGACCTTTTTGTTTTATACCAATTTCGAAATATTGCCATTACTGGATGTGGAAAGTGCAGCATCTTTTAAAAGTAGAAGTCCTGCAGATGTGTGTAGTAGAGGTGGCTGACAGTTGTAAAAGATGATGGCTGCCACTATGTTTGGGTTATAACCATAGAAGGCGAAGTTGAACAAGCACTGTGTCTCTGTTTTAGTGTTAGTTGAAAATCAGACTTTGAAGATGGCGGATGTTGACGCTGCTGTTATAACCGATGAAGGTGGAGTTGATCAATTAACACGTCCCCTAATACCGTTTTTGGAAAGGTCTTCCATTATTGTGAGCGGCAGTTCTAAAAGCGGTAAAACATATTGGATAAATAACTTTTTAAAGCACTTGGATGTGATGTTTGACAATGAACCACCAACCGAAGTCTTGTATTATTACTTACACTACCAACCACTGTATGATGTGATGAAAACCAATCTGGGAGGGCGCATTACATTTAGAGAAGGTATCCCTACATATGCAGATATATTAGAATTTGCTAAAGATGCGCAACACCGCTTAATATGTCTTGATGATGTGATGCATATGATAGTTGATAATGATGCAGTAGCACTTATATGTACTCAATTAGCACATCATAAAAATCTGTCCTGCTTAATGGTCTATCAAAATATTAACTGTTCAGGAAAGCATTCAAGAACTATAGCGTTAAATGCCTCTTACCTTGTATTGTTTAATAATGTACGTGATAAGGCTCAAATAGCCCATTTAGGTCGTCAAATATACCCTGGAAAAGGACGTGTGTTTACAGAGGCTTATTCAGATGCTGTAAAGACCCCCTATTCATATTTGTTAATTGATACTAATGCAGTAACCAATGAAAATTACCGTTTAAGATCACGTGTTTTTCCAGGTGAGCAAATGGTGGTGTATCAAGTATAATCATATGTTTTAAGTACTGCATTTAATGCTATTTTACCTACAAAATAATATTAAAAAAAAAAATCACTAACTTATAAAAGCATAGTATGTGTTTAAAATACCTGTAAAAAATGTATACTGTATAATTATATGTAAAACCTAATAAAACCTTTTGCTTAAATAAAAATAACCTATCTTAAATTCTGAATTTGTGTGGATATTTTATAACCCCAAGGCCTATTAGAGTGTGTCAGCGGTTTAATATTTATGACCTATTAATTTTCTTTTTTGCATACCAAATTAAGTATATTCTATGACCTAAGGCGTGTTAGGCTGTGTCAGCAATTGAAATATTCATGATCTCAGTATGTTTGCATAATTTAACCTTTTAAAACAAGCATACAGGTTTAAACTTGTTTTGAGGCAATCTATTGATGTAGAAGGTTATATTCAAATCTAAGCTAATGTAGCACTGTATTAATCAAAAACTTAACCAAGTAAGAAGGTTTTTAATTGGTTAATAAAATTACCTATAAATAGTTAAAGACACTGTTGTAGGTGCAGAACACTGTATGAGGCATTGAGCTTGGTCTTAAAAATAACCTTTTAAAAAAAGGATACAGGTTTAAACTTGTTCTAAGACAGTCTATTGGTGTAGAAGGTTATATTCAAATCTAAGCTAGTGTACCCCTCTATTAATCAAAAACTGAACCAAGTAAGAAGGTTTTTAATTGGTTAATAAAATTACCTATAAATAGTTAAAAACACTGTTGTAGGTGTAGAATGCTGTATGATGCATCAAAGCTTGGTCTTAAAACAGGTATGGATAATATTGTTGTACCCAACAAGTATTTTTTGAAATATCTAAGCACTCTTAATAAGAAAAAGCATATTCAGCTAGTTCTTCAAGCAGCCACCTTAATTGAGATAAAGGCTATTTTAGAGTTGATAGGTAACTTTATACATAAAAATATAGCATTTAAGAAAAGTGATTTTAGTGCTATTCGGGTTTGTAAGGATAAATTTGAATATTTGTGGACTGCTAACGAGTCCCTTTCAGCTAAAAAAGATTTCTTGATTCTTAACGCTAATTTAGTCATAAGACTTTTTAATGTGCTTAGACATTTCATTACTGAATTATAAAACTAATAATGGCAAAACAGTTTAGAAAAATTAACCTATCAACAGAAGAGCTTGAGAAAGTACCTGCTAAAATAAGGGTAGAACCTACTGACCCTGCTTTTGAAACCGATTCTGTAAAAACGGTTGATGAACAGCCTGAAAAAAATACAGAGTCTAGTGTCGATGGTAATACATTTAGAGAACAAATTAAAGATCTTACACCTTTGGACACAGCTTCAGGTATAGCTAAAATTAAAGAGCAACCTCCAAATTTTGAAAATTTAAGCAGTGTTGATAAAGGGGTAGACATTTGTGGGAATGGTCCTGATACCCGATTGACTGATAGCTCGCCTAACAGCTCAGCATTAAGCACCGATTTTGATGAAGGTTCAGAAAACACTAATACTCTAGAGTTGGATTGGTATATACCAGATGAACATAGCTTTTGGATAAGTTATTAAGCACTATGGTAAAGCATATATCTAAAGTTGTTGACAAGTATCTAAAAAGCATTTATTTTGATCCTACTAAGCAAGGTAGTTACACTGGTATTACAAGCTTTTTTAATGCTGTAAAAAAAGATGGAAAGCATATTTTATCAAAATATATGCTTTCAAAATGGCTTCGTAGCAATGATATTTATACAACCACTCGAAGACATGTAGGCACATTTCTGAGACCCGAAGTAGCTGTTAAGGGGATAGATGATATATTTGAGATAGATCTAATAGATTTTTCTCAATATGCATCACTAAATAGTGGTTATAAATATATCTTAGTATGCATTGATATTTTTAGTCGATATTTATGGGTTAGACCGTTAAAGACCAAATATGGTGTTGAAGTTTCAAAAGCTTTAAATTCCATATTTAAGGAAGGTCGAATACCTAAAGCTATTCGTAGTGACTCAGGTCACGACGTTTATAATCAAATCATAACTAAAAGTGTTTTAAAACCATTAAATATCAAGCAGTATGTTACACATAATGAGCTCCAAGCAAATTATGTTGAAAGAGTCATTAAAACATTAAAATCAATGTTGTGGCGTAATTTTAGAGAAACTATGAAGCATAGTTGGCTCAATGTATTACAAAATTTTGTAGCTAATTATAATGCTCAAAAACATTCGGCTTTAGGTCAAGCGCCCAAATCAGTTAACAGGTTAAATGAGACAAAGGTCCGGATAAATCAGTACATATTAAAACGTGCTCGAAATAAAACCTATTATGCTAAGTTAGATGGTGCTAAGTTGGGTTTAAAACCCTTTAAGTTTGCTCTAAACACAGATGTTCGAATACCATATACTCGTTCAGCTCTTAAGCAACGTGAATATTCCTCAAAGTGGACTGAGGAAGTATTTACAGTGGCTGCGCGCTTCTACCGTGAAGGTATAAATATGTACAGGTTAAAAGATAAATTAGATTCGCCTGTAGCCGGAACTTTTTCCGAATCTGAACTGCAACGTGTTATTTATAACCCTCTAGGAGTTTATTATATTGATCGAGTTGTTAAACATTTTACTAAAAAAGGGGTTAAATATGTTGAGATAGCTTGGCATGGATGGCCAAAGAAATTTAACAGTGTGATTCGCGAATCAGAGTTGACTAAATATAAGAAAAAAAGCTCCTAAAATTTGGTATAATATTTAATACACCAATAAGCAGCTCTAATTTTAGTAGTCTGTAAATAGACCTCCTTGATTGGTCAATTACTATGTTATATTTAAGAACTAGTACAGCCTACCTATTAGTTAGGTTATATAGCACCAGCTTGATGGAACACTATTTATATATTTCTTCAGCAGACTGTTTAGCTATATACCCGTTTAACACACCAACATGTTTTACTATTAAATGTAATTTAGCGCTTAACAGTGGTAAATGGAAAGTTGCGTTGACCGAGGTGAGTTTTAAACCTCGATTTAAAAGCACGACTCCTAAAGCAGTGTGTTTCTTTTTAGATTGTTGTGAATCAAATTATATATACGGTCAATATCGTCAAATTTTAAGAAAAGTGCCTTTAGTTGAATCAGTTGTTAATATTGTATACCAAAAACCATATTATGTTAAAGTTTGTAAAACTGCCGTATCTCATATAACTGTGTCTTTAACCAATGAAACTTTACAAGAAATTGACTTAGTTGAATCTGTAGTATCGCTCACTCTACACTTTAAGCGAAAAAATGAGTCTTAAATGGAATAACCACTTTATTAAAATGACTAAAGGTTTCCGTGGTAAATGTAAATTTGTATTTCCTGTTAAAACATCCCCAGCTGTAAATATGCTAAAAACAAAAGTTAAAAAACAGCCAAATTTGGCTAAAGGTAAAAATTCTATAACTATGCATGGTTTAACCCCGAAAGTTGTCTCTACTTCTCAAAATGCTGTAATTCGAGCTGAGTCACAGGTCAAAACAGATCAAATTCCCCATGAGTCATCAAACACTGTAAAAATAACTCCAAACACATCATCCGTGACTAATGAAAAAGAAGATTCTGGAAGTCAGGTATCCAGGACTAACAAAGAACCCCACAAGATGCCTACGGCCAAGAAAAAAGTGGAAATACCCACAATTCGGAAAAGAAAAGGTATAAAAAGGCGTGGTGCTACCTCTACCTGGAATGCCGATACTGTATGGGAGTTAGCGAAGCAGCAATCTAGGAAAAGAGTTCCTGAGCCGTCTAAAAAGAGTCAGAAGAATAAAGTCTAACCAACAACCTTGAACTGATAAAACACTTTATAATATTAGAGAGTTGTGCGCTCGCAGGATACAGCTACACAATGGCTACGGACGAACCTCTAGTGAAAAAAGCAAAAATAGATGAAGATTCAATTGGTGTGGAAAGACGTAGTAAAGATGGCAGTCTTGAAGAAGGTGGTTTTTTGTCTAATATTGCATTATTTCAACCATTACCTACCGAACTAGGCATTGATAAAGTAGATATAATTGATCATAGACCTATAAATACAGTTAGTTATCAATCAGTTATTGAATTTTCTATACCATCACAGGGTATGACTTATTATGATTTGAGTAAATCATTACTTTATGTTAGAGCTAAAATTGTTAATTTAGATGGTACATCTTTAGGTGATTTAGACCCTGTGTCATGGTGTAACATCCCTATTCACTCACTTTTTAGACAGGTAGAACTATCACTTCAAGAGGTCGTAATTACTAATGGTGTAAACACAAATTACCCTTATAAAGCCATGTTTGACATATTAACTAATTTTGAACAAAATACTAAAGAAACTCAATTACAAAGCATATTATATTCTAAAGATACAAAAGGTTTTATGGATGAAAACGACCCTACTAAAAATAGTAATATAGCTTTAAAGTGGCGTTTTGGGTTTACCAAAGGTTCAAAAATTGTTGATATGTTAGGGCCATTGTTTTTGGATTTGTGCTACCAAGAAAGGTTGCTTTTAAATAATGTTAGAATACGTATAAAACTATTTCCAGCCCCTGATTCGTTTTTACTAATGTCCCTCAATCGTGGAAAATATAAAACAGTAATAGAGGACATTATTTTTAAAGTAGCTGCTGTAACTGTTTCACCAAAAGTAGTTTTAGCTCATGATGAGGCTTTAAAAAGATCTCCAGCGCAGTATTATATAAAAAGAAGTGAAATTAAAAGTTTTGCTATTGCTAAAGGGTCGAATATGTGGGCTTGTGATGATGTATTTTGCTCAAGAATACCTACAAAAATTATTATAGCTTTTGTTGATAGCGATGCATATCTTGGCACAGAACTTAAGAACCCATACAACTTTAAAAATATGAATTTAAATTATCTTAATTTTGAAGTTGATGGGGTAAGCTACCCTAAATCACCGTTTCAACCAAATTTTAAACAAAATCAATTCATGGAATCCTATATAAGTTTATTTACAAGTAATGGTACATTAAATACAAACAATTCAAATTATATTGACCGTTTTGATTTCCCTAAAGGGTATGCGCTTTACTGTATTGCAATAAATTCTTATAGATCTGATGATTTTATAAACCCTCCTAAATATGGTTGTACTCGTATAACTGCACAATTTTCAGAACCACTCTCTAACGCCGTAACAATGCTTTGTTATGGAGTGTATGATGATATAATCGAAATTGATAGAAGTCGAAATGTTAAATTTAAGTCGTTAACATTTCCAGCTTTAGCTACATCAAGCCGGTAGAATATACAAAACTGTAAAATGTAAAATAAAAGAAGCTTTTCTTGAAAAATGTGTTTTTTGAAAATTATTATAATTGTTTTGTGCCAAATGGTCTTGTGGTAAAACCACCTGGAATGTTGATCCGTTTTAAGTATACAAATTTATATATTTTTTCTTGAGGCCTGTTGTATATCATGCTATATTTCTTGTTACGTTTAATTTCGTCTTGAAGACGTACGCGGGTTTCACGTTTTTGATTATCTGTCACCATCTTTTTAAGTTCGTCAAAATTTAGAAAACCGCGAGTGTAAGTGTTCAAAGTAAAACCTTTGATTTTGCAAACTTGGTAATCAGTCAAAGTTTTATAAGCATAACTTTTAGGGCCACTAGCAACCAGCTCGTTAATATAACCACCATGTTTCAGTGGTATTTCAGATGAAAGATCGCCTAAGCATGAACCTAGTTGAGGTTCTTTAACAGTATTGTCAATCAATATTATCGCAGAATCTGTATCTGTGTACAAAACATTTTCTTGATATTTTTCTAAGATTTCATATAGTCTTAAGCGGCCATATGTAGTAACAAAGCAACCTATAATGACATTACTATTTGTATCTGGTGCAAAGCTATCATTATATTCATAGTCAACTTGAATAATATTATCATTGATAATGTTGAAATTAGTCATTGTGACTGTTGTATCATTTAGCAAATTGTAAAATTTATGTACTTCAGAGGCTTTGATAAATTCAGATTTTCGCAACTTCTGTTTTTCACATATTTTTCCCCAAAGAGAATTTGCACCTAGTTTACTGATGGTTCTTAACCCGGGGTTGTACTCAATTTTATCTTTATCTAAGCAAATCCCCTCATCCTCAAAACACTGCTTAACAAACTTATTTTTATCAATTTCTGAAATTACATTTTCAGGCCATCCGGAAGCTTCAATTTTAAGTTGAATAAATTTACCTATATATTCGGAAAATAAGGACTCACTCATATCTTTGGTAGTCTTTTGAAAATGCCATACTTCATAAATATTCATAATTTTGTAACCATGTTCAAGAGCCTTAAGAAGTTCTGGAATACACCAGCAGCCTATCAAAGCTCGTTCATCATCAGTACAATTGCAAAAATCTTTTTGCTCCTCTGTAGCACATTTAGCGCATAAAGTAAATTTTAAATGTTTACCAGCTCTAAACGGTAAAACAGGGTGAAATAAAGTGTCTGGGGGTAATATTTTAACTTTTGCAAGACCAAAATACTTTTCAAGAGCCTCAAAATTGCTTGTAATAATTACAGGATGCCCAACCGGGTACACACAATCTTTAGCTGTCATAACATTTGGGTAAAGTGAAACATAGTCAGCATATAATATTTTTTCACCAGCTTTACATTTTTTATAGAGAGTTGAGGCATCTGTCCGACCCCCATATAAACAATTTCTAGGGTTTAAACGTTCAGTAAAGAAGCTGCTATCCTTATCCAAGTCGTCACAAAACTTCTTTAGGTTTAAATCTTGAGCTATTTCTTGTTTAAAAGTATGTTCCCACTTCTCTTCAACTTTATACCCGGCTTTAATCAACATTACACGTCTCTTTACAGTTTCTACAAAACGGGTGTGAAGGGTCTCGTTTGACCCAGCAAAAAGTTGTTTATCACGGTTATCCTTGAAACATGTTTTGCAACCGTGAAATCGACATCCATTAAATTGAAAACATGTGTTGGTCTTTGGGTCATAACCGTCAACGGGGTAAAATCGACCGTTAATATTTATACGTTTTTCGCCACGTCGTAGGGCATGTTGTATATCAGAATCTCTAGTTTTTCGCAACCATTCTAACCATTTGACAGCTATATTGCTGAACTGATCCTTATTGTTATATAATTCATTAGACAAAAGTGCCAAAGGTGTTTCTAAAAAGTCTAAATTTTCAATTAGATTTTCAGGTATCTCTTCATTTTCAAAATAAAATTTTCCTCGTTTCTTTTTTAGTGTAACTTTTGTTAGTTTACCAGTGGCTGTCTGAATATCCCCAGTATATGTTTCAGGTAAATAGTTAGTTCTATACATTTTGTAAGCTAACCCCGCCATTGTAACACTGTTAAAAGGATCGACATAAGAGTAAATTTTTTGATCTGATGTATCAGGGTCGAATGTTGTGTTAGAGGTAATATCAATAACTGTCTGTCTAAATTTTAACATAGCTTTTCTTAATATAGATACATCATCATTGCAGTATTTTAGTATCTCTTTTTCCATGTCAAATATAGCTCCATCGGGTAAATTGTCATACCACTCAAAAAACTTAGTACGATCATCAGGGCTCATAAAATCGACTCCGTAGGTGTCTGGAGCCGGGTATGGGCCAATATATTTTTGATTTTCAGCTGTGTTAAACATATGACAAAAATACCCTTTCTCTATGTTTTCTATACCGAAGGTAGCTGGTAATTTAGCCAGCTTCATAGGTAAAAAGTTTAAACTGTCTAAAAATCTAAGACTTAATGACGGTTCTTCCATATACATAATTTTCGTGCCTGCATAAGTCACTTTAGGTGTCAACCCGTTTTCCAACATGTAATTCATTAGAAAAACTGAATCATATATTTTACCTCCGTGGGCAAATACTGTAAAATTTTTGTGTGCTATGGAGAACAGCCACTTGCCAAAACTGTTTAAGGTTTCAGCGCCTTTAAATACATATTTTCTAAACCCGCATGAGGCGCAGGGGTCTTTAGCAAATTGTCCTTTTTGCACTAGCCAACATTTTGAACACCGACCTCCGCAATTATTGCATTTTGAGGTATCAGTCACTTCATCTTCCCAACAGAGATCACAAGCTGAATGAGCAACAACTAAATTAGGTTTATGAATAAACCTACCACACAGCTCATGACCACAATTTTGACATAATGTGCATGCTAAACAGTGTGATATTTTGTTTTTACAATCAGCACAACCTGTGTTTGAAAATGGCATATAACCTTCAGAGCATAAATGTTTTTGATCCTGAGTACTTTCAAAGTCGTAAAAAAGACACTTTAACTTTGATTTGTCAGGTTTTAAAGCTCTAATATAGCAATAATGAGGTTTTAAGACATATTTTCGACAAGATTTGCAAAAAAATTCTCCGCATATATGAGCCTTTTTAGCATCAGGTCTTTTTTTTATATCAAATTTAACTTTGCAAATGCTACATCTACAGTGTAACTCGCAGCGGTTATTTGCTTTATGTCTATTGTAGCAGGCTACTGAACGACATGTATAATTACAATCTCTACACTTCTTTAAATTCCGTTTATCAAAAACGCATTTATCTGAAGTGCATACAGAGCATCGTGTTTCGCAGCTATGTGATGCACCATGTCTGTAGGGTTTTAAACAGGAATCACAGAAAGCTCTATTAAAAAAGCCTTTGATGTTGTTGATAACATCATAATGGTCTTTATCAAGATATAAAAAAATATTTTTACGGGTGTCTTTTTCAATTCCGGTAATAATCTTGTTTTGATCCTGTCGGGACACTATACAAATGTTTACATTCAGCAATTTTTCAAACTTTGACAGATCCGCTATGGTAGCGGGTTTTGACATTGAAACCCCAGCTTTCTCAGAAATAAATTGTGTTAGTTTTCGCTGAAGTGGGTTAGCATGTTTGACTTGCTTTTTTATGTAAAATTGTTTGTTTACTTCATTACAAAAACTTTTTGATGTAACCAAATGCTTTTTAACAATATCTAATTTGTTAAATTTACAGCTTGAGGTGTTTTCACGTTCAGTAATTTCTTTAAACTTAGAGTCCTGGATTATAGCCGAGTTAGCCCAAGCTACTGAAATTGCTCTTTGCAAACAGCAGTCGTCATCATTCGTAATGCGAATGATTGATTTTTTGATTTTTTTATCTTCTTCGCAATATATTAAGCGCCGACCTTTGCCTTTCAACAGCCTTACAAGACCAATATCGATTTTAAAACTTGAGTCTAAAGCAAGATTCTGATTGCTATTTAAAACATTAGCAATCTTTAGCATTACATTTTCACCTGTTAAGGTTTTAAGAGGTTGAAGGGGAATTACAATATCATTGTCTAATGTTTCGTGACTTATCAAAATTCGACCTATATCATCATCTGCTAATTTACCTCTAGTGTCGTTTATAACTTGATCAAATAGGTTTTCAACACTATGAATGACATTCATGATAGGAATGCCTAGATAGGCACTTTTGAATTTTACATGGTATGAACGGCTTGTTATACCATCGTTAAAATTCCGCTGGTTTACTTGCTTGATAACAAATGGCTGTACTGCTTTAGGTGCCTCAGGATTTTGGACTGCTTTCTCAAGTAGCTTAATTTTCTTTTTGATCTGAAAAAAGAAGTAAGAGGTTAAAAATATTATTATTAAAAAACACACATGCGCACGCGCGCACGCCCCCGCGCAAAATGGTCTGTAGGACCCCTAATAATTTATTTAATTACTTATAGCTAACCTATATACGCGTAATTAACCGTAAGGTAGCACAGCTGTGTAGGGGTCATAAAAATAAAAAATCCTCAGCTGTATCAGTCCGATAAAATCGGTTAGTTTGAGCGTCAGACTTTTCTTGTTGTGAGAATTAAATAAAACCTCCTAGTGTCTATAGCTATGGGTGATTACTGGGTAAAGGCTGTGTCAAGGTGACGCTTCAATGTAAAAGGTTTTATGAAAGAAAACTACACTTGCATTACAGCTAGAAGGGGTGCTTAGTTTAGCTAGGCATCTAGTAATTTAATTAATTATATCTAAAAAGCAATTTTTGAGGCTAAAAAACACCATGCCTCTAGCCTAGATACGTGTGATTAATCATAAGGTGAGGTAATGTCTGTGTAGAGGCTATGAAAAAAATCTAAAGCTGTGTCAGACCGGCAACGCGGTTAGTTTTGAGCGTTTGAATTAAATAAAATACCCCTAGTGTCTATAGCTATGCGCGATTACTGTGTGAAGGCTGTGTCAAGGTGACGCTTCAATGTAAAAGGCTCTATGAAAGAAAACTACACTTGCATTAGAGCTAGAGAGGTGCTTAGTTTAGCCGGGCATCTAGTGATTTAATTAATTATATCTAAAAGCAATTTTTGAGGCTAAAAAACCCATGCCTCTAACCTAGATACGTGTAATTAATCATAAGGTGAGGTAATGTCTGTGTATGGGGCTATGAAAAAAAAATCTAAAAGCTGTGTCAGACCGGCAACGCGGCTAGT
>JAXGGS010474372.1:0-10452 GCA_035585475.1 Armandia brevis
TTCCATATATTTATTTAGGGTGCTAAGTGTTCAATAGGAACGAAACCATGTCTCGTATTTTCTGGCGAGGAATTCGATGTGAATATGGAATACAAAAGATTGAAAAGCTTATTTCTTGGTAACGTGAAGAGTTTATATTTCCCCACACTGACTGCGACACTTATACCACAATTTGAGTCAACAATCATGTTTTCGTTGTTTCAGACTTTTTCAGAGGGCCAAAGGTTCCAACCGTTCGATTAAATGGGCTTGAACATGTGATGCACTTTACCGCAGTGGACGGGAAGATTTATCTGAGGAGTTACAGGTACTGTACTAGTACTACCACTTCGTCTTGTTTTGTATCACTTTACCGCAGTAGGGGTCGAAACAACTTATTAGATAATATTTCTTCTAAAGAATTGTGATGAAGAAATCTGGTAGCAAAACTCCAAGGGTGGAAGTTGAGGATATGGGTCCTTCCTTGGACTTGGTTATCAGACGTTCTAAAATAGCATCAGAGGATCTGTATAAGTTGGCTCGAAGACAACCAAAGGGAGCTAAGGTATGGGTGCCCCCTTCATTTTTTTATCACGGCAAATCGTCACTGATATCACCCTAGCTCTGCGTTTGTAGCTCTGGTAAAATGTATCAAATTTGCATACTGTTTCACTCTTTAGATAAAGAAGACAAAGAACATCAGCAAGAACGTATTCGGCACCATGGAAGGAAGAATACATATGCAAAAGCAAGATCTTGATAAATTACAAACCCGTAAGATGAAGGGACTAAAAAGGAAAGCCCCCGAAAGCGAAGCTACTGGCGAACAGCCAACCGAGAAAGTTTCAAAGGAAACTGATGAGTCATAAACCACTGTAATTGTCTGTACGTATATATACACACATGTTAATAAATATATATTGTAAATACTGATATTTCCCCATGTAGTTTTTGACGGACCGAACCGTAGAACACATAGCTAACACATGTGAAGTAGTAATGTGTGAACTTAGCTATGGTGAGAAGTATGTTTCACCTATGCTAGCGGTACTTGTATTATTTGTTTCAAGAACACATGGCTGCACATTTATATACGAGCTAAATCAGTCGATATTATCTAATTAACGTCATAACCTGTCTACGGGGATTAAAAACAAACCTCATCTGCCTGATGAACAGATAGAAGAAGTAGGTCAAAGAAGAAGTAACCAATCATTGATTATAGGGAAGTCTGTTGTGTGGATGTGCGCATGCTCATTGGGATAAAAACAGGGAATCTTGACAGTAGGCCACTTCTACAGATATGTCCTGAAAAACTGGTCATTTAGTTGATATCGAGGGATTCAAATTGATATTCGCTTGGTGTTTCTGAAAACGTCGTCCACATGGATTGTAAAACCAGGATTATGAGCGGTAAGTATCAAGGATTTTGGATATCTTAGCTAAAACGAATGCACAAGCCACGGCTTCGTCCTTCATGGGTGCCACAAATCCATAGGCTCAGCTGCTGAAGCCTTGAACAGCCTCCAAGAGGAAACATGCTTCAGACATGCTGATAGTGCTAGCTCCCTACATCACCGATTGCTGTAAGGATGCCTATGTTTGATTCCTTGCTCTGCTAGAAGTGTCTCGAGGATACACTAACTTCTGAATCAGAATGTGTCCATCCTAGAAATTTCTAGGAATACACGATTGGCATGTACAAAGGCACCGGCCCACATGACATGAAGCTCTACCCACGTCACACGAGAATACTTGACAATCTGGGAGAAGCCATGTAGTGAATCCATGGTTCTAAACACGTGCACTAGGGTATCTCGATTATAGAGTCGATAGCCCAAAAATGTACATTTTGGCACTCTAGATTTCCACTTCGTTTAACACATTACACTTAAAATCCTTGCACATCCAGCCATTACTAACATAATGTCAATGGATTTTACATCCCATATCCGATCAATGTTATTCTTTTCAAATGAATTAATGCTTTCCTTTCTCTGCTATCTTTAGATCTTCAATGATGTCTAAAACATTTTGGATGATTAAAATTTGGAGTTGGAGTAAAACCTGAGATCATCAATATGTACGCTTTCTTCGAGGATAACGTCACCAGGAGCGACTGCTCCGTCCAATCCCTCTCATGGATGGGAAAAGTCCCAGAGACTCTTCCCGAAGACGAGGGATGGAAATTAAACCGAGTCAATTATTATCAAGAAGGATGGCTAGCCAGTGGCAATATGAAAGGAATCGTAGGCGTTACCTTCACTGCGTGTCACTGCAAGAAGAGCTTTGAAACGCCTCCTAGATCAAATTTCAATTTGCGAGGACACAGGAGTGAGGTGAGTATATGCCAATCTTATTTCAAGTGTAAATATCTCAATGATGAAACGTAGCCCGGATGATAGGTATATATACAATTATGGTACATGCGCATAAGGACGAGGAAGGTGCAGTGTACATGGACAATGTACTGTCAATATATTAACCTTGAAAGAGCTTAGTCCAAATGAACACTGCGTTTTAGATGCTGTCTCTGAAAACGCATGTATCGATGGATCATCAAACAATATGTACATGTACGTCGAATGTATGAATTCCTACTACACTTCTTTCAAAATAAGTAGATACTTGATTCAGAAAGGAATTGACAAATGCCTTCCAAGTAGCTCGTTTAGAGGCTGATTTATGGAATTTAGCCAGATAGAAGATGTAGTTTAACGCATGTAACTCGCTGCAAAGAGCGTGCAAGATCGTCGGTGTAGATGTAATTTCCTGCGCAGGAATGAACTTCAAAGTGTGTTTTGTGGAGGCAATTATTGACTAGCCGATGGCACTCTCCTTGTGACAGATTTCCTTTAAGTTCCTTATCGTCTGTATGATCGGGCTGTTAGTTTTCTTAAATCTCAGCCACACAGTCCTGCACATCGTTCAATCAGAATATTTTCCAGAACTTGGACTAGCGTTAATATTGCAACCAGAGATACTAGACTAGTCACATTTAATAAACTATGACAACTGGCGGTTGGATTTTTTTTAATACTTCGGTTCTTTATATTGATTGTCCTAAATTAAACGTCGTTTAGCTTTCAATTCTTTTAGGCGACTGTTTATATACCGGTAGCTTCACCGTTAAAAGATAGCGACTGCTGTATGGAAGGTGAAGATCGTCGATATACAGATGAACAACAATATGTTGGATGAGGATTTGCGCTGTAATTATGATTAGGCAGGACAGCAATGCTTGTTTAAACTTTAAATCCGGATACTCGCTGAACATAATCAGCTTCATTACACTAATGACTGTATACCGTCATAATTGCATGTTTACAAGGTCTTTTTGCTCTATATTTCCTGGCGTTATAGCTATAGAGGTAAATATGAACGTAATTGAACTAACTATGGTTCCGGGACCAGTTTCGCGGAATGATAATACAGTAATTACCGTGATTGATGTTGTTGTTTGGTTTCTCCCTCTTCTCTGAGTAATTGACTCAACATTTGGTTAGATAATAGATATATCAATTCTTGAGATGCTAGTTTTGTAAGTCAGAATGTACCGGGTATTCGTCATATTTGAATTACCCTGGTATGCGGGTGACCTATCAGTCATCAATTTCAATAGCTCGATAAATTGTTATTTTATTGTCTGAACATTGAAAATTGATCAGATTTGATGGTTGATACTATATAGCCGACGGATTCGATTTATGGTATATCACGAATATTTCAGGTTCACGAACATTTTGGTATATGATTGAGCCATCGAGTATTGTATCGATACTAGACATTTGCCTGCGTCAGTAAAATATGACTTATAACCTGTTTTTTAAATGACTTCTACAGTCTAGACTAAACATTCAAAACAATTCTCACGAATCACACGATTGATCAGATTGTACATGAAATTAAACAGTATTATTGGGATTTAGAAACCACCATGATTTGTAGCCATGTGGTTTCTTATCGACTTTTTTGCTCGGCCCGATTTGGATACAGAGAGATGCAGACATTGGAAGTAATTCGACAGTTCACTGGGTGGTTTTTGCTTGATTAATCAACCACAACCGCTGCCGGATCGAAGCCCCCAGTGAAGGGGAGAAGCTCGGACGGCACCTGAGACGGGCCTATGCTGATTCGCAAAATGCCATTTATGGATAATATTCCGCGAATGGTATCAATTCTTCCTTCCACTCTGGGCACACTAGGCTTTATCGTGGAGAATGCACAGAATTTTGATATGTCTGCTTGATGCACATACATAAAATCTGCCGATAAAACTAAGACTTCCCTCTGATCGGAGGAAAGGCAGGAACCTTAGATAGTTCGAGCAGCGTCTGTGAAACATTCGTCCGCGGGGGACGGGGAATGATATGAGTGTTTCACCTCTCGTGACAAAGTATTTTTTATCATGCAAAGATCCCCTTAATGTGTCATACCAATATCCCAGTACCCGGCGTGTGTGACGTCAACGACGGGGGATGGCTGGATGTACAAGGGGACGGCGACACAGCGACAGATTGCCAGCTCTGGTTACCAAATCCCCGGGTCTCTGTTGCCTCCATTATGGGCGAAATGTCTGCGGGGTCGCTGGAGAGCACTCACAATCTTTCCTCTACAGATACGGGATGCATAATGGGGATATCCCACTTTGCCTGTCCGGATGTAATGAATATGTATGGGTTAGATGATCAAGGCTTGACGATTTGGAATTGCCTGTGGTCCCTGAAATGTCTGATGTGTGCCCGACGAAGCTCCCGACTTCTGGACGGCTGAAGTTTAATGATCGTTTGTATGCTAGGCCGGCATATCGGTCACTTTAATGCCAAAAGTGTGCCTGTTGTGTCTCCATTAAGTGAATCTCATCTGAGCTCTTTGCTACTTGGACAAGGATTGATAGGCGCATTACAAGCGCATTGCGGTCTCGCGCATGAAAAATATTCACACAAATTGATCATATGCAGTTTATGCCCTGAAAATATCAGAATGGGAAACGACAGCTTGGCGCTTTACATCCCTAGTAGTCTTAGTAGCTCGACCTACATTGATAGCGTCAACCAATCAATCAGATATTGCCATTCGTATGGTGATATTGCCATACATTGCGCTTTCATAACATATTCACCTTGATGTGCTGCATGTATGTCAATGGTTTGATCCGCTTGAATATTCCCTGATACTTACACTCCGACACATATACATTGTTCTTTGGATCGAAGTCCTCAGTGGTGCGCCCCTTGTTTCTGTGGCAGCTACTTCTAGCGAGGGAGAAATGAGGTCACGCATGTTCAACCGCAATAATGAGGCCAGCTCGGAAACCGCCTCGGGCCCAATCATCCGCCACAAACCACGACAAGCCATCGCCCGCCTGGAAATGAAACAGCCACGCGCATTTCGAGCAATTGCCGCGGCTATCATTCCGCAGTCCAGGCGAATTTCACCGCGAAAAAAATCCCGCCAAATATTGATCACTCCAGCCTGGAATCACTATCTCTGGGGAATTTGCCGCCAAGAGTTTGCACTCCACAGTTGGGGAATTGGGGTCGATGATGAAGGGCTATTGTCGAGTGCTTTAGCGTGAAAGGAGGCGGCTCTGTCACTTGATCATCATCATCGTGATGCTAATGTTATATTTGACGCGTTTTAGGTCAAGAAAGGTGGTGTTCCTCTTGTTGCCTAAAGTGAAATTGTGGCGGTACTCTAGGGTGCCGTCCTGACTCGCCGCATATTTAAGTGATATATCTGTCTGGTTATCGTAGAAGAATCGTTTTGCATGGGCTATTGTAGCATTAGGCGGAGTTACCGTGCGATTATACTCCCACTACATTGTGCCTTAAATCTTGCATTAAGTACGGGAGTAGATGATGGCATCATGAAGCTGCGGAAAACGGGTGAAAGAGCCCCCGGCTTAAGTCTGTAGACTGTATCCTGGTTGTCTGGTGTATCTGTTTTAGAGCTGGCTTAATACCAGTACCTCAATGGAGCGATGCATCATCCAAACAATTGCAAAAAGATGCACTGATCAGATCAGATTTGATGGTTGATACTATATAGCCGACGGATTCGATTTATGGTATATCACGAATATTTCAGGTTCACGAACATTTTGGTATATGATTGAGCCATCGAGTATTGTATCGATACTAGACATTTGCCTGCGTCAGTAAAATATGACTTATAACCTGTTTTTTAAATGACTTCTACAGTCTAGACTAAACATTCAAAACAATTCTCACGAATCACACGATTGATCAGATTGTACATGAAATTAAACAGTATTATTGGGATTTAGAAACCACCATGATTTGTAGCCATGTGGTTTCTTATCGACTTTTTTGCTCGGCCCGATTTGGATACAGAGAGATGCAGACATTGGAAGTAATTCGACAGTTCACTGGGTGGTTTTTGCTTGATTAATCAACCACAACCGCTGCCGGATCGAAGCCCCCAGTGAAGGGGAGAAGCTCGGACGGCACCTGAGACGGGCCTATGCTGATTCGCAAAATGCCATTTATGGATAATATTCCGCGAATGGTATCAATTCTTCCTTCCACTCTGGGCACACTAGGCTTTATCGTGGAGAATGCACAGAATTTTGATATGTCTGCTTGATGCACATACATAAAATCTGCCGATAAAACTAAGACTTCCCTCTGATCGGAGGAAAGGCAGGAACCTTAGATAGTTCGAGCAGCGTCTGTGAAACATTCGTCCGCGGGGGACGGGGAATGATATGAGTGTTTCACCTCTCGTGACAAAGTATTTTTTATCATGCAAAGATCCCCTTAATGTGTCATACCAATATCCCAGTACCCGGCGTGTGTGACGTCAACGACGGGGGATGGCTGGATGTACAAGGGGACGGCGACACAGCGACAGATTGCCAGCTCTGGTTACCAAATCCCCGGGTCTCTGTTGCCTCCATTATGGGCGAAATGTCTGCGGGGTCGCTGGAGAGCACTCACAATCTTTCCTCTACAGATACGGGATGCATAATGGGGATATCCCACTTTGCCTGTCCGGATGTAATGAATATGTATGGGTTAGATGATCAAGGCTTGACGATTTGGAATTGCCTGTGGTCCCTGAAATGTCTGATGTGTGCCCGACGAAGCTCCCGACTTCTGGACGGCTGAAGTTTAATGATCGTTTGTATGCTAGGCCGGCATATCGGTCACTTTAATGCCAAAAGTGTGCCTGTTGTGTCTCCATTAAGTGAATCTCATCTGAGCTCTTTGCTACTTGGACAAGGATTGATAGGCGCATTACAAGCGCATTGCGGTCTCGCGCATGAAAAATATTCACACAAATTGATCATATGCAGTTTATGCCCTGAAAATATCAGAATGGGAAACGACAGCTTGGCGCTTTACATCCCTAGTAGTCTTAGTAGCTCGACCTACATTGATAGCGTCAACCAATCAATCAGATATTGCCATTCGTATGGTGATATTGCCATACATTGCGCTTTCATAACATATTCACCTTGATGTGCTGCATGTATGTCAATGGTTTGATCCGCTTGAATATTCCCTGATACTTACACTCCGACACATATACATTGTTCTTTGGATCGAAGTCCTCAGTGGTGCGCCCCTTGTTTCTGTGGCAGCTACTTCTAGCGAGGGAGAAATGAGGTCACGCATGTTCAACCGCAATAATGAGGCCAGCTCGGAAACCGCCTCGGGCCCAATCATCCGCCACAAACCACGACAAGCCATCGCCCGCCTGGAAATGAAACAGCCACGCGCATTTCGAGCAATTGCCGCGGCTATCATTCCGCAGTCCAGGCGAATTTCACCGCGAAAAAAATCCCGCCAAATATTGATCACTCCAGCCTGGAATCACTATCTCTGGGGAATTTGCCGCCAAGAGTTTGCACTCCACAGTTGGGGAATTGGGGTCGATGATGAAGGGCTATTGTCGAGTGCTTTAGCGTGAAAGGAGGCGGCTCTGTCACTTGATCATCATCATCGTGATGCTAATGTTATATTTGACGCGTTTTAGGTCAAGAAAGGTGGTGTTCCTCTTGTTGCCTAAAGTGAAATTGTGGCGGTACTCTAGGGTGCCGTCCTGACTCGCCGCATATTTAAGTGATATATCTGTCTGGTTATCGTAGAAGAATCGTTTTGCATGGGCTATTGTAGCATTAGGCGGAGTTACCGTGCGATTATACTCCCACTACATTGTGCCTTAAATCTTGCATTAAGTACGGGAGTAGATGATGGCATCATGAAGCTGCGGAAAACGGGTGAAAGAGCCCCCGGCTTAAGTCTGTAGACTGTATCCTGGTTGTCTGGTGTATCTGTTTTAGAGCTGGCTTAATACCAGTACCTCAATGGAGCGATGCATCATCCAAACAATTGCAAAAAGATGCACTGATCCGGGGAGCCTTTGATAAATATTAATCATAAGCCAACTGTACTTGTGCAGAGAAAATAGAAAAGTTGTTGTTTTTCGCATACTAGTCTGTGTACAAAATATCATAGCACAGAAACCAGACAATAACACATTACATTTCTATGTTTAACTAGAATGCCGACATCAATTCTATATTTGTTGTTACTATATGTTTCATTTGAGTATTTTAGGAATCACTAAGAGACGTCGCATTGCCATTTATAGATTTAGCTACATTGCGCATTGTGATATTTGCATCACAATCACTGAAGGCTAGTACACAGCATCCTTAAGGCAGTCTTACAGGATGATGAGGTTCCTTATATAGCTCATTTGTAAAAATTTAATCGAACACATAGGTGTGACCTAGATTGAGTATGCTTTAATTGTTTAGCAAGTTGCGGGAGAAATGGTATTATACGGCTTATTTCATTCACTACTCGGGTGCTGAATTTAGATGCTGAAATTAAACAAGGCTGCTGTTCACGATACTAAGACTTGGGGCGGCGTTTCCGATAGATCAGCTATTGATTCCACACAACAGCCTCAGATTCAATGTTCTCCTGCTCCCCTCTCCCTGAGATTGGAGGTGCTTCTCTATTCCAACTAGCATTGATTAGTTTTACAGACCTGCTTCCAATAATCCAGGCCAACCAGCGAGCGCCAAGAGAATGTAAGCAATTGATAGCGATACACGACCAACTGGAATTCAGTTCCCATTGTTGCCATCCCTATAAACAAATTTCAAGAGGCTTGGAATGAAGTGAAACCTGGCGCAGCTATCAAGTTCGTTTTTTAATACCATGATGAATGCGAAGGCATCAAATTAGATTAACTTTTGGTAATGCACAATTGAAGGGAAAATGAAACCGACTTAATGACTGTTTTGGGTTTCTATTGATCCGGCTCATTACCGCCAGTGTTTCTCTGGCGCTCTAAACGCCGCAGATCCAGGGAGCCTGTCCTTATTATTCTATCAAATAAGAGGCTGTTTGTCGGGTATGCAGCCGCTGTGTTGCAATTCTCTAATCAGGGAGAGCCTGATCCGCTGTTTTTTCATTACTCGGTATTCATCATGCTAGTCAGCTAGCAGACATCCCTTCATCGCGCACTTGGCCTCCACTAGACGTTTTGTTCTTGCCTTTTGGGGGCATAATAAATGAATCAGAAGCGCTTCTCGCGATGCTCGACTGGGTTTTATGAACTTGATGCTCCATGCTTTAAGACTATTCGCAGTTATAATCTCCGTATCGCGGTTAATCTTTTCCCAAACATTCGTTTTTCTACGCATTAAGTCGCCAATAGCGTAGAATACAGATGTAATTTCTACAACCAAAGCTTCCTCTTTTGAGGAGAATCGCAGTTTATTAGATTGATGCAGCGTTTAGCGCAACCCCAAGTGCCTTATTTGTTAGACAGTCCGGGCAATAATTTTAATGGGGGTGCTTTCAAAATCAAAAACAATCGTGTATTTTCGTGCCGTATTTGATCGAGTACTACTCTTTGGATCGATTATGCCATGGTTGTAAGACTGTGAAATGATAGAATGAACACAGCTGTATATGTATGTATATATATACACAAATATATACATAAATATATACTTATTTAACCTAATGATGTTCTCTATTCATCTCCCCCAGGTCGTGTTAGTGAGATGGAACGAGCCTTACCAGAAGCTGGCTACATGCGATATTACCGGCGTTATTTTCGTGTGGATTAAGCACGAAGGCAGGTGGTCAATAGAGCTTATAAATGACAGAAACAGCCAGGTACCGAATCACATCGCACATTTACGAGCGTATCGATTTTATGCACGCGGAACATCCCGGGAAGTATTGGGGCGTTTACCTCGCTGTTTTACGACGACACGCGGTTTATCTTTCAGGTGACAGACTTCGCCTGGTCGCACGATGGTCGGATGGCGCTGATTTGCTACCGAGATGGTTTTGTACTGGTCGGATCTGTTGCTGGTCAGAGATACTGGTCGTCGATGCTCAACCTGGACGGATGTACTATAACATGTGGCGTCTGGACGCCCGACGACCAAAAGGTAACAGCTTGATTTTTTCCAAA
>JAXGGS010474372.1:20629-33644 GCA_035585475.1 Armandia brevis
TCCTTGCTCTCAGCCTTAACTCGGAACACCCACACAAGAATGAGTTAAAAGCATCTGGTAAGGGCCCATAGCCTTAGCTATTTCCTTCCTTAGGTGACTCGAGTCAATTTTGCATCCATATTTCCCGTTGCCTGCTGATTGCGAGCTCATCAGGACACCTTAATCCAGTTTTATTTCACCGCCCTAATGGGGCCTGTCAAAGCCAGTTCCGGGTCAGCGTGAGGATACGTGTTGATGCATCGCTCCTGATTACGGGGGGTAACTCGACTAGACCGGAGCGCATGTGCGAGATGGGCAGCTGCTAATTCGGAGCATAAGTTGACGCCTCGTGGTCGTGTATGTTTGTCCTGCAAATCTCGCTGTCCACATGAACAATATTCATGTACATGTGTAGCCAGGTTGTTCGACTGTTGACACACCACAGATTTACCTCCACCGCGAGAGTTACAAATCGCGGTGATATGCAAGTAATATTACATTGATGGGTGAAAAGTGCCAGCGTTCCCTACTTTATGCAGCGTCAGCATTCATCGCAGCACTCGCGAGAAAATCATGTGACCTTAATCTGTTTTACTGCCCCAATATCCCACGACCTCCCGTGTTGAAATCTAAGAAATGGCGGCGGTAATCATTAATTGTCCCCCTTGCCGCCGTATTATTAACCGGGAGAGACGTCTAGAATCTGTTACCGGTTGTGACACTACAAAGAGTCGAGCACCCGGCGGAAAGAAACGAATGGCCGATCAAAAATTTATCACCCCGTCGAGTTAATATTGGATATGGTAATCACTCCTCCTTTCATGACCCGAGATGGTTATGAAAGCCTTCATCATCCGCCTCGACCTTGGCTGCAAGTTGTCATCAAAGTTTACGAGGGTCAAATGATGCTGTGTGGAGGCCGGCTGGAAGACATCACACCGCCTTTGAAGCAGTCAGGGACGAGGTGATTGCTGAGTTGCTCGCCCCAGATAAGTTTTATTCGGTTTTACTGAATATTTCGCACACAACAGGCAGCCATAAATCAGTCACTGGTCGGTCTTGGTGAGGATTGACTAGTTTGAAGCATGGCTACTCGGTCAATGCCCTGATTCAGTGTGCTCAAGCTCAGGCTGACTGAGCCCATGTGCTTCCTCTTGTATACACCATGTTACGACCGAAACAAAGGTTTACACCAAGGAAATCTCTTAAAATTGACCTTTTAGAGAAAATGTTCGGTCCTTAGATATTACATATTGACAAGACGTAGAATTTCTACAAGAAATTTCACTCACCACCCACATCCGAGGCAGTTTTCAGGGCCGCAATTGCTTAAGAGCAATAGTCTGGTAGTCTGGTATAAAACACGTAACCGGCTTAAGCTGACGTAATACGCGGTGAAAATCGAATTATTCTTTTTCATTTTTTTTGGATAATAGAAAATTTACTCATTTATGTTGCGAGTATTGCACGGTGAGTTTGTAAATTGTATCACGGCTCTATAATCGCCACATTAACAAGCACTTAAGGCTGGTGGTGGAGAGAGGGTCATGTAAACCACAGATTAATGGCCCGTGTTCTTCATGGCTCTGCCACAAGAAATGGGATGATCTCTCAGCACATGTTATAAAAGTGCTTCGCTGAACGATTTTTGTGAGCTTTATTCAGCTACTTCCCGGTAAAATACGTTCCTATAGAAACGAATTTGTCAGACAGGTAATTCTGAAATATGCAGCCATCTAAGCCTATTAATGTTTCATCAATTGGTGTTGGATCGCTTTGCTGCTTTTCAGGACTAACCTCGCATGCTCCCCCGCACTCTCATATCCAATATTTATGTGTAAAAATTCGCGATAGAAATAAGATGATTACTCGTAGGCCATGCAGACAAATCCTTCCCTGATATGGCCACATTTTGTCTTGTGTTTTTGCCTCGTTGACAGAAGCCCCGATGACGACTAATGTGCTTCTTGTTTCAGGGATACATTCCAGATCCATACAAATTACGAGAATTTGTGTGCATACCTCCCCCCGGTAATGAGCGATTGCATTGTACGATGATCCGTCACGGGGACGAGAGTTCTGGGGGCCACTACACGCTATATCTGGAATACCTCGGGGGCCTCATTCCCCTTCTCAAGGGAAAGCGTGCCAGCAAACTCCGCCCTGAGTTCGTCATCTACGACCCTAAAATAAAAACCGGGACCAGACCAGGTAATTAATAACCTAATATAGATGCACTTAACTGCCAATGATGAATGTGAACTATATTTATTGACGAGACCCATTTAAGACGAGATCGAGTCAGTCGTTTATCCAATTTCAAGGACTTATTACATTTCCAAACTACATTTTACGTGTATTTGATTGAATATTTTGCCAGAAATGCGCATGCCATTGATGAATTAGAATTCTTCATTAATCGCAATCTCCTGTCATTCGCACAGATGAGGATTCTATATTCGTGAGTAGTGAGAGTTCCTCGAGTGAGTCAGATTCAGACAACGACGTTGTGGTGGAGGGATGCGGCTCGCCGAGGATGCCCCGCAAAAAACGACTGAAAAAGTTTCGAGAAAGAATCGAGCGTAGAGATAGTTCAGCGTCACCACGTCCAATAGATGAACTGCTGTACGACGACAACTTACCCGAGGTAATTAACTGATATTAACCTTTTGTGTTACGGCATTTTATTAAAATAAGATCTCTCATTTAATCGTCCACCTATTCCCTGTTACGATTTATATTTGTTTTATATTTATCGTAAAGATAAATTATCAGTCAAATCATTGATTTCGTCACGGTCACCAATTCTATGTCCTTATTAATTACGTAAGCTTTCTTTACTGAGATTCATGTAATTTATACATGGATCTAAAATGCTTTGCTTGCAACCTACATATATTCATATGCATATTAATTATTAACTAGATTGAGTCCGGTTTGTTCTTTATATTAACATGCCCCCGAGTCTGAATACGTAGATTTATAGATATTAAACCCGTTTTGAATGTTTGATGTTTAACCCTAGTCACCCCAAAAGGACCCTGACTTGGTATTAAAACTTATCTCATTTGTTCAACTGCAGGATATGAATTTTAATTGAATTTTCTGTTGCGGTTTGATTATTACAGTTGCCTATCGATCAGTTCACATCATCACGATTTTAAACTGCACTTTCAGTGATGAAGAGCTTTTTCTGTGAATTATTTTTCGTAATTTTTGTAGTGCTTATAGCTATATATGTTGATCTCATTCGAAGGATTTGGGACAATACAGAGAACCATAAGTAGATCCATCAAAAATTTAATAAGTTATTTGTGTCATCAGATTCTTGTAAAAAGCAGCACTTGAGGAATGTACATACAGAATGTTATTGAATTGACCTTTCTTTTAATCGCTGTTTTTTTTTAACTGAGCAGACTGCATGTATATACTGGCTTTGTCTTTTATATTGATATCTTAATGAATGTAATGCTAAGTTAATTCTTTGTAAGTATTTGATTATACATTCTGTCTAGCATATCCGATATGATTTGCTGTATAATTACTTTCCGACAAACTTGATTCAAATATTTTTTCTTCTTCAACAAATTATCGGTAATGAATGATGAATGCCGCAGGCAGCCAAATATTACATGCCACAACCAATTTTACACTACATGCACTTATCCTATGCCAGCATATAACAATCCCTTCTGAACGTTAATGTTTTATATATCAAGGGCAGAGTAAATCGGGATTTACTGTGCACTATGTTTGAAATTATAGAATCCTTGCGGTATAAACAATTTTGATATACGATGACTTGAATAGATCCTTTATTTATCTCTACGAATGATTTTCGCATCGGCAATTTGCAACTATTCCTTGCAGGCTCAACGACTAGTGGAGGTGACATCCAACATATGGGGGACCAAGTTTAAGATTCACGGCCTTGCGTCATTTCTTCCGGACGACCTCGGTCAAATCCTGTACAAGACGAGTCTCCTCCACCTACAGCCGAGACAGATGACTATCACCCTGCTCGAGCTCGGCAACGACCTGAAACCTCAGGCCCGGGACCCTAACTACAACGCTAACCAGTTCAGCGAAAGTGAAGATGAACTCCCGGGTAAGTCGATAGTAAGCTCTAATCGGCGGAGGGGGCTCCAGTAAAGGGGTTTCCCTCCTTAACGAATCGCATTGTACATGATTAAGCAGCGGCGTTCGGGCGGGTATTGTTTGTATCGCTCCTGCAAACACGGGCGCAGCTTCCCCTTCACTTGTCACGTTGTGTGTTCCGCCAATTGGATGAAATTGTGATTTACTGGATAAATACCAGACGAGTCTTTCCGTGGGTGTCGAGGCGGGGCCACAGTGGTTGGGTTAAATAAATGGCCTCACTAGGAGAACATGTATTGTCCGTATCACACGAAAGGTGGAGGCGGTTTTTTTCCCAGCCTGCAAATCACGCAGCTAATTAGTTCATTTAATGAGACTCCATTTTCCATCAAGGGAACTTCCTCAAAGCATGTTTTTTTCAATTCTTCTCGAAGTTCAGCGCATTCTGCTGCGGCAAATTAAAGTTTCCCAGAACTAGGCGCCCTGATCATCCCAAGTTTAAATAGGTTGAATAAATTAACCTGGCCAGCCCCCGGCGGTTGTGCGCACAGAATGTAACAGGCTGATGCTGCTGCAGTCTCTGCAATCGCCCCGAGCGGCATCATCTACCCCTTCCACATCGGGTGACCTGGATAAAGCCCGGACGGGAAATTGATACAGGAAACCAAGCGGACGCCGATGGAAGGAGAAAGACGCGAGTTTCCATACTAATTAGATCCAACTTATCCGCCCAGCAGCGTGGGGAGCTCGCGAATTTCTTGGTCAATTTCACACATGGCGCGCTCCTGTCACAAGTTTTCACGTACACGGGGTTTTAAAGTCGATTGATTGAATCATACAGTTGACCCCGACTTGTTCCCTAATGGCTTCTTGGTCTGGGCCGCAGCCCGATGCGACCGCCGGGCATTTGTGTCGCTTTTAATCAACTGTGGAGAATGATCAAGTTTGGGAATAACGCGCCACAAACTTCTCGGTAATGGCGCAGACGTGGAAAGTGTTACCGTATCTTACTTCAGCGTGTCACGTTTGATAAAGATACGGTTTCCAACTCCTGTGGGGAGTCTACGCCTCGATACGTGCACGAATTTAGCTGCGGAGTCACTGACCATGCTGTTCGCAGCGATCCCCGCGCCAAATAAATCGCTCCGTCTCCTCGAGGGGTAAGGCTTGGCCGGCTTTGAACGGCATAGATTGTATTACTCGGCCTAAACTGTGGCGAGCGAGGAAGAATGCAGATAGGGGGTCGCATCACGGTTGTGCTTCTTGTGAGCGCCGAATTCTCCTCAGCATTCATCTTCAAGTTAACGCGCGTTTAGATCCGAGGCGGGCGGGGATTATGCAGAGGAGATAATACGCCGAATCCGTCGGTATTATCCGCCGGTGATCCAATGAGACTCGCGAGGAGGCCTCCCCAACACATTGAAGACACTCCTACTCAAATTAGTGAAATGCGATTGCACCTTGGTGAAAATATTTGCACAACAACTGTCCCCTGTGCATCGGGCGTGGGATTGGTGATTGATGCAGCGGTTCCTTCGCTGACGTCTGCCCCGTAGAATCCCGTAGTAACGATCTTGTCTGGTATTAAGCACTTGCATCAGTGAGAATACAAAGTCAGGGTATATCGATCAGTATTCGCAGATTATAGCGATCCTCTCTGCTATCGGGCTATCATCATTAATTAGGATTCGTTGTAAGCTCAGAACAATAATAAGATTTTTTGTCCAGTCATCTATGTTCAAACTATCATCATTAATCTGATTTTAATGTGATCCGAATAATAATGGAAGTCAAGTTTTTGTCTTGTTTTTCAGGCTACTACGTTGTTTTTATTGCCGAGTTTATTGTATTATCGCTGAAAACTGCTTGAATAGTAATGATAATCTGCGGGTAACCTTGGTTTTACAATCACGCAGAGGCCCGGTTTATGGATTCCGATAGCACTTGTGATAATTGAGCCTGTTTTGCGTTCACTGATTTGGTTCATTCTACACTTGATGCACGATTGCGCCTCGCTGACCCGACTCCGACGGTGCAATAAACTATTGGTGATTATGTTGTTTCACTCCCTGCATTGATTCTCGGTCTCATAAATTTCAAAACTTCTCCCTGATCTGCATTAAAATCTATCGGCGGCCGGGCGCAGATGCTCGGCACCGGGGCCGGCGATAAGACGCAGCTTCAGCGCAGGCTGCTACTCCCATCTCGTCAACCAAAGATGTTTGTGGCCCCGTTTATGGCGGCGATTGCACCGGCTTCCCCGCGAAACCCGAGAAAATAATGCGGACATGTCACCCTCGGTCAATATGTAATCCTCTAGCACCTGCAAGGCAATAGTCTAAAAGCTGGTAGCAGTGTTAAGCTGGACGCGATACTAATCTAATGGCGGGTGGACAAATCTTTATCCTAGTTCTTCCCTCCCACAATCAGGAGATTTGTCGTCATTCAGTTGTATGGGTGGAATGCTCATACATTAATCACAAGTTCTGATTGGGTTGAACTATGGAGAAGAATTGACCTTCGGATCATCTCTCATAATTCAATCAGCCGCCCCGTGATTAGGATTGCGACGCGTTTACGCGACCCGGAAACCGAATTCCTCCTTTCTGACCCCTCATTGGTTCGCCTGCTGATGAAGCTGTGGTCAAACGTAAGCACGGGGTCACCCTCAGCATGCCCAGCTTTGTCAGCAGGTTACGGCTTTAGCAGATGTCAGAATCTAAGTTGGCCCCTGGATGATATTATTCAGTATGGTCCTCAGACGTGAACCTCGTAATGAGTGGCACCTTCTATTGGCTTCGCTTCATCCGCCTGCGTCTGCAACATCCGCTCCGCCAATTTCTTAGCATTCATTTCATAAATGCCGAGCGAGCGTGGTTAATCTAGAGTGGAAGCCTGTTTTGTTGCTACGAATAGATAATTCCGGGCATTAAGCATTTTTAGATGACCGGCCCGCAGTGTATTAGACTAAGTCTGTCAGTTGCTCATCTTCAGCGTTGCTGTCTGCATACTTAAGCAGGTGAGTCACCACCCCCAGGCTCCTCTTCAAACGCGCTTCCTTTGAGCCGGGTGGATTTAAGAAAAGAGATAAATCTGCAGCAGCATCCCCTCCTTCTCATCTCCTGTTTGCCTAATTTTTTTGAGTGACCCCTTTGTCTTGAACGGCGCTGGTCAAATGCTTCAGCGTCTCCGAACTGTGACCTACACTGCTACAAGGCAGACGCTTCGCAGTTCGTCTCTGTCCAGCAGCAAGTGTCATTATCGCTGATCTGTTCGCCCAATTCCGCCTGGAATACGACCATGGTCGATGATGAATTTTCTATCCGGTTTTCCAATAAAATTCCCCGCGCGTCCCCGCCACTGCTCCGCTACATCAGTCATTCACGGTCTCTGCAGCCGCGACGAGCTCGGGGTATTTTTTGGAAGGAGTAATTACAGTTTGGAGCCTCCCGTAAGGCGGCGGCTGGGGATGCTTGGAGGAGGAGCGCATTGATCATAACTCGGGTGACCCGCTGCCGGTTCCAGCACATTCCCGCACAATCGTTCCACCGGCGCGGTCCAGGGGACTGAGCGCCGATCAATTTTCTCACATACGGGCAAGCCGATTGCCCTTTAAGCTCTTTTGATTTTAAATATGATGGAAATGTATTGGCTACGGACGCACGGACGTCGCGCGGGGACGGGATGTGACCGCGCTTCAGCTGGGGCGGTAATTTCCATACCCGAGTAGTGATGCATGCGCAATGAGCCTCATGTGGACAGCGATGAATTCATTACGCCGCGACCTAGTTAAAATAAGCTCAAGCAGCAGTTGGCCCGGCCCGCGTTCGGCGCGTAACACCAGGGGCTGGCTGCCCAGCTTCATCAACTCGCTGAGGACACTGGCGGGATTAGACTCGGGGATTGTTCCTCCATAATTAGCTATTATTGATGGCGGTATTATTGGCGTTGTGGATTTCTCTTCTTATCAATAAATCCCGAGGGTTTGTATCTCATTAGTCACTCGGAGGCGGAGAGTGAGTTATGGAAGTTTCCCTAATGAAATGAGGTAGTCAGGTAGCTCGATCATCAGCGCTGTGTATTGTTTCTACCCGGGGCTACCTAATGAACTATAAAATACACGTAATGATGAAATATGTATATAATTCGACTCGAATCCCCACAGCATCACAATTACGCACTCAGTTATTGCTTTAGGGTATTGCTTTGTGTAGGCTAGAAGGACCCGAGTTATAACATATGTATTCCGGCGTGACTTGGACTAACGCGAGGACGTTAGCCTAATCCCGGCTCCTACATGACTTGACTTGTATCGAGCACAATATATGTGACAAAAATGACGCACGCTGTAATTCATCACAATCGCCATTCCACCCGCCCGCCATTTTCACGTATTTGGTTTTAGTCTCGCGTTATTCATCGTGATTTGGCGACTCGCTTGTTCGCGGCTAATGTGATTACTTGTCTCGTGTTTTTCAGCCTACCCGAACCTGCGTGAGGTGGGCACCCTGACGGAGGCGAGCAGCGAGCAATGCATTCCAATCTCTCCTGAAACGATGCCGCCCACCACCCAGTCCATACTCGGTATCATGGGAAACCAGCCTGACGGCTGCACGTCCATTGAAGTTCCTGTGACAATAGAAAGGCCCCCGGGTCACAATATTTTTACTGCCAAGCCCGACAAGTTAGCCCCGGTGGAAATTAGGTCACTAGACAGCTCGCCGCCTCAGAGAAGGTCACCCAGCTTTAAAGCTCGTCTGCTTTCTCCTGCCGAACAAAGCTGCACCGCGCATAATACTCTGGTAGACGGTGACACAGACGCCGCCCACTCATCATCAGAAGTCAGTCTCATTCTTAAGGATTACAATCACGCGGAGAAAAACCCGGTGAAAAACACGAACTGTGAACTCGGAGGAGCCGCCGCGAATCAACGGCGCTCGCTCGACGTGTCCGACTCGCTCTCCTCGGATAGCAGCGACATCACCCTCCTCGAGTCGGGCAGCCAAACCACAATGCACGTGGTTCAGATGGCGGCCAAAAAACTAGAGAACGTGGCCCACGGGTCAGACCACGAGCGAAGCTGGGCCGGCGGCGGCGCTGAGGTGGAAAATGGCTATAGAGGCCGTCAACTGCCTCGATGGGCCGATAAAGCGTGCCAGGAAATTAAGTACATAGACGATGACACCGATGAACGGGGTGATTTGTATCAGGAGCAGGCGTATAAGGACGCGGTGTACTGCCGGGGAGGCGAGCTGTCCGCCAGGGAAATAATGAAAAGCACTCAAATGCTGGCCGAGTTAGATCTGAACCGCACGACGAGTAGTATACTTACTCCCTCCACCGCCAGTACTACTAGCGTCCTCTCCCAGGTTCATTCACCTCTGCCCAGCTTCGAGCCGCAGAAAAAACGTGTGATTCTTGCCAACCCTCCCGAGCCCAAGCAGAGATCTAAGTTAAAGGAAATGAAGGAAATGACGCTGAACACGATCAGAAACAGCAGGTGTATCGAGATCGCGCGGGGGGATCGCACCGCTCACGGCAGCAATCTCAGCATCGACGAGATCCCGCGCTCCACCCACAGCACCCCGAGATCGTCCCGGCCCGACTCGCCCGTGCTGAACAACACCGTCTCGGTGGACAACACCCGGCGAGACGCTCGACGTGGCTCGCTCGAGCTGCGGCACACCGATAGGATAATTAACGACATTTCCTCGCAGAGCGCCTCCTTGCCAGCCTCGCCCGTTCACAAAGTGGTGCAGCCGAAACAGAAGCGCACGCAATCAAAAAGCGACCTTTCGTGCCGGAAGCCGTCGCCACGGAAGGGGAGGAAGACTAAGAAGAACAAACAGGCGGTGGACAGTTCCGACGACGAGGTGGCGCTCAGCGGCGACGAGATCACCACCAGTGAAAACTATAAAAACTTAGAGACCTTCCAGAAAGCTCAGCTGAGCAGAAAGGTAACGCCTTGTTAAATTAACCTGTGACGTCACGAGTCTTTTTGTGTAAAACGATAAAGGTGACAAAGCAGTACGTAAAAATGTTTCACCAGTGTAAAAAATGTTTGACTTCTCCCCCTCGTGACATAAAAATTAGAAAGAAAAACAATCGCAGTCATCTCTGTTTCATCTTTGTCACAGACTGTCTGTCCTTCGGGTTTTTTAACTTGTACTTTTTTACATCTACAGTTACGGAAGGTAAGAACCAGAGGTGACAGTATTGAATTAGAACGGCTTGAGAAACACTGCAGCCCGCACCGAAGTCCCCACCGGAGCCCCCACCGGAGCCCTGCTGACAGTCCCATCATGCAGCGCAAACGACATTTTGTGATGCACAACAAAGCTCCAATGTGGAATGAGAATAGCCAAGTGTATCAGCTCGACTTTGGCGGCCGCGTCACTCAGGAGTCAGCAAAGAATTTCCAAATAGAATTTAGAGGAAAACAGGTGGGTTTTGTCAGCAAGCGCAATCTGCCATCACTAAATGAATCGGCGAAGTTCGCTGTAGCGACAGTCAGTGCTTAAGATCGAGACGAGGCGCGAGGCATGTATAATTTATCAACTCTTGTGTTTTTTTGTTCCAGGTGATGCAGTTCGGAAGGATAGACAGTAACGCATACACCCTCGACTTCCAGTACCCATTTGGTGCCATCCAAGCCTTTGCTGTGGCTTTAGCCAACGTCACACAAAGATTAAAGTAGAATTTTTAACCACCGACTCTCTCTCTCTGCAGTATCTCATATATTTCACATCTGAGCCCTCAAGTCCTGTCCTTGAAGAATATACAGTGGACTATTCTGATGCTGCTGACCCGCTTTCTCCAATCCTGATTGCTGCAAAATTCACCACCGTCCACTATAGATGTTGAGTATAAAATTCAAACTCCAAGTCAGGTGTAATAATCGTGAATTTAACCACTGAAAACCTAGGAAATAAATCACCAGCTTAAACATGTTGTAGATTAAAGCTTCTACGTCATCTTTGTAAGACGTGTGTATTTGGTTCACTCATACAAGCAATCGTGACGTTATATTGTCTGAGAGATGGAGTTAAGTTTTGAGGAGAATTGTTCATGGCTACGATTGTGCCGCCATAGCGTTGTACGATGAACTCGTCGATTCAGTATCTGCAGAATAGATTCCACACTCACTCAAATCAGAACTCATTGGCATTGTAATTAAATTGCAGATATGTAATTATAATGTTTGTAAATATACCAACGAGGACATCACTTCGTAGAGAACCACCGACAATGTAGAGTCATACAAATTTCATTCATAAAAATGAAAATTGTTGTAGCCGCAGTAGATTGAATTATAAATTAGATATTAAATGATAATGAGCCTGAACGTAGATTGTAATCAATGTAACCATCTACAAAACTTCGATTCGTATAACCTGACCTTTAATGACTATTGTGATATTGAATCTTTATGAGCATTTACTTTATACATGGACTTATTTGTAAGTCCAATGGAGATCGTTTGGGTCTCATGGTCCAGCATGTTGGTGCATCTTTTTGTAAATCACAAAGTAGCGTGAGCTACTACTAGTACACTACTCTAGTATACTACTCTAGTCGACTATGTAAGATATATATACTACATGTACTATGTTTATGTCCCTAACCATGATGTATCACTCGTCTGTCTCCGAATAGATTATCAGAATTATTGGAATATGTATGTGCATTTTTGTAATTGATTGTAATTGGAAAAGACTTGATCAGTATTGAGTTTTGAGGGAATCATGTCACGTTTTTGTAACGAAAATGTACCAAAGATAACTATAGTCTCGATGATTTAATCGCTGTTAAAGTTGCAGAACCTATTTTCATTTGTGCCACCGATGTAAAATATCGTTTTAGATATGTTTGGTCATTTATGATCCAAGTTGTTCGCAGTATTATACACATTGAGTTATATTGTTTTACTGTAATCTCTATCAATGACAATTTACTCAAGATTATTTAACCGTTGTTATATGTATTAGACGTTCACACACTTGAAGCCTTGTTTCAAAAAATTATTATTTTGGATATTATGGAGGAAACAAATCAAACATGAAATCTCACGTTGCTTACTTACTCATTTCGCCGTATTTATTCAACTGTTCAGTGAAATGTTGCTCATTTGATATTAACACAACTCATCCAAAACTCAATGTGAACCCCGTGGATCACTAATGCAGTTCTTGTTATTTACTTTAGCTAGCATCAATCAGTTTTCGATGATAATTTAGCCATTACATTTACCAGGGGTACAATGTTTACACAACTAAATTGTAATTCGTGTTCAATGAAAGTCATTTCACACATTTATTTTTGACTGTCTGTTTAATTAGAGCTATACATATTTCCCCACCCATTGTTTCTTCAAACGTGTATTGTTCTCATCATACGTGCCATGTTCAGCAATTTTATATAAAATCCATTACGTGTATTATACAAACATGTATTTATATTTATCGTCGGCACATGACGACGACATCGTGCGCTTACGCTGCGAGCTAGCCTGACACACGATATTAGATTAGCATTCATAAATAAACCATTTACGTTTGTGATCATTCCCAGCAGGTTTGCCACCTCGTGCTGACCTGTGCGTGCTTCATTGTCGCCACCATTGACGCGGAGAGTGTGTTCATCATTGGCGCCAGTAACGGGAAACATGACGCTTTGCTTAGGTCTCAGTGGACGTATCCGTAGACTGTGAATTGTTTTTTATGTGCAGATTATGTAAACAAGCATTGTACCTCACTGCCAGCTATTGTCTTGTTATATTGTGAATAAACATTTCTTTACTGAATATTCGGATGCATTACAATTTTATGTCCGCGGAATTATGAGTTTTAGTTATTTGCAATATTGTATAACCGCAATTATAGTTTATTTATTCATCCTTCTTTTATAATCTGACAAGCGAGCTACTAACCTCCTCCAC